>CM053788.1:56399364-56636864 GCA_028749045.1 Cupressus sempervirens | reverse complement strand
ATGAAATTAAACAAGGTAGTATACAAGTAAAGAAAATTTGACTAAAGACAATGTTTTTCTATAGATAGCAAAATTTTAGACTGTATGTTTTGGACTAAATGTTATTTGTCTATGCTTGAACATGGGATACAAATTTCTAGTCAAACGACATAATTTTTAATAAAGTATCTATGAGATCTGTGTATTAGATATTGTTCATCAAATCCTTTCTATATAGGCCAAAAAATTTATAATAGAAGTGATTTCTATCAAAAATAATGTTTGTATCTTATCTACAAGGTCTTCACTGAATTTAATGTGATTGTGTATATTGAAGCCTTCTAATGACCAAAAACATGGATTGTAGTCTATGAGCCTTAATTGATCTACAATACATCCCAAAATGGCTTCACTAAGTGGAAAGGCATGGAAGGGAAATAAATATTTGACAAAGTGAAAGGAAAAGAAGGATGAATTGGTTTTAGCTTACGTTGGTCATTTCTCCTATAATGGAGATGATATTGTCATTCATTGTAATAGAAAAAGTCCCTTGTATTGTCATGGTACATTCAACAATTTTATTCTTAGTTTCTATGGTGCAGTGCAAGAAAGGTCCATAGGAAAAGTTTGTGATTTGGCCACATCCAAGACATTAGATAGTTTTGGTGGTTGAGGATGGTGACAATGAAGTTGGATGGTTGCATTTTGTGCACAATAGCTAGTATGGTATGGTTGCAGATATGCATTCTTTGGCTAGAGGGTTCCGGTGACCTAGGAAATAAAGGAAGATTTTGATATCAGTTTGAAATGTCTTTTTATCTAGAATATGATTGAAGTATTATTGGAGAGGTGCTATGGTTTTTTCGATTACCTAGATACTACAAGAGAGTATGTTTTATAGCACCTTGATTGTACTTTCATCATTGAGGCTATTAAAATATGTTGATGGTGTTGTTTTAATGTTATTTTTTCCTCTAGACCCACTACATACAACATTCTTTAGGAGGAGTGGTGATGAAGTAGAATGTAGGATTTGTAGGAGTGTTGTGTAAGCTTGAGCATGAAATTCAGGGATGATAACCTGCAATAAAATGAATGTGTTAGTTAGCAAAGTAAGCAACTGTATATTGAGGAAAGAAAAAAGAAAGTGTGGATGTAGAAATGGAGAAAGAAGATTACAATTGATATGTTTGATATAGATTCTCCATCTTTGACGTGGAGCTCGTACTCCTTTGGTGTTTGTTTATGAGTTACCACTTTAACACCTAAAATGCCAATTGAATACTTGTGAGGTGACTAAATAATTTGAAATATTCTTTATATCAAACATCAATTTTTGGTGGTTCCAGACTTGGTCAATTGTTTCAATAGATGTTTGTGCAGTGAGTTTGATGCAATGGTCTATGTCACCTCTTTCATACTGTGTTTTTTTCTTGAGAGAGAAATCTTTTATGTGGACACTTGCACTGAGCAAAAGTTTTGTCATAAATCTGTCAATTAATTAGTTGATTATGTTTACTATTATGGTCATGTTACCATCACTATTGATAAGATCAACATGCACTATAAGAGCCTTTACTAGACTTGTTGGATTCTTGACATAAATAGGACCATAAGTGACATTGACATCACCTTCAAAAATAGTACCTGACTACATCATACAAATATCTGCAATGGTGGATACATTGTTTTCTTCTATGCTGAGTCTGTGAAGAGAAAAGATTATTATTCTAGGATCTCCAATGATATGGAAATGAACTAAATAGTTTGAGAACAACATAATTATTTATATGTTTTTGTCAAGTGTCTATCATGGCATTTTCTATTATCTTCTGCAAGATTTTGTTGTCCATGTGAGGATATGAACAAAGTTCTAGAAAATATGTTTAAAAAGTTAGTAGAATAACTAAACACATATATAAATTAAATGGATGCAAGGAAAGGTATGGAATGTTGCATATATTATTGTAATACCTTTTTATGAGAGTTGAACTCTACTTTTGTAGCTTGTTTGTATCAAGGATACTATCAGCTTCATGTTTGTTGATTTTGGATGGCTCCATCAAATATCTATTCATGAATTAAACTATGACATTGTTCGGATGTAAGAGAAATACGAAAGTGAATTTGATAAAGTTCATGTAAATGAAATAGGCAAGAAAAAATGTGCAAAACTTATATGTCCTTGTGTAAAAATATGGTATGAGGGAGGCTTGTAAAGGAAATTAGAAACCTTTGTTAAATACTCATTTTATAATGCATAAGTAAAGAATCTAAGCTGTCGTGTCAATGTAATTTTCTAAGAAAAAGGCTTTGTAATTTACAAATGGAGTTGTAGAGATACTGCAAAATGATCTAACCAATATGTATCTAGGAGAATGAATTTTGTAGATTCTTGATTAATATTACGTATCCAAAAGTGGTCTAGGAAAGTACCTACAAATGTTGTTGCTTTGTCAACTATTAAAGAGAAGTTGTATTGTTGCATGAGTTCTACAAGCATTTTTTGTTTTTTACTAGGATGAAGCATGTCAATGATGAAGTCTCCTATAATGATTTTTGTTGAGTCTTTTGGCAACAAGGTAAAGGTATTTAGTATTTGGTTTGATATGTCAGTGATAGGTACACCTGGTCTAATAAAAATATTAGTAATTCACATGGTATGACCGATATGTAATATATCAATGGTGATTGATTCTAGAGAGTTTGTTACAAAAGAATTTGTATTGAGTATTGTAGTTGTTTTCATACAATAAGTCAATATACAATGAATAGAAATGAAGAATAGCAATTGTATAGTTCATGTAGCAATGGGAGGTGTGCATTAGTCTTATATCTTGTTTCTTTGAGGCATGGTACATGTGCTTTGACTAAGTCATGGTCGTGAACGATTTCTTCTACATGTAATTGAAGGTTGTAAGTATTTAATGAGCATATGATAAGATGGAGTGTTGATAAGAGAGGGAGGCTATGTTGAAGTTTTCATTCTACTTGATTTCAAAGTTGTTCCATGTCCTTGTTGACTTTTTGTGAGACTCTGAAATTTTGATGTTGTAGTTTGTGTATCAAATATAATGTCTCAATTATTTTTACATGAGAAAGGGTTGTGTAGGTTAGACCATGCTCGTATACTTTTCGAGAATCAAAAGTAAGCCAATCCATTATTAGATCCTATGCCTATGGATAGTTCTTGTAGATGCTAATTGAAGAGGGAACTATTTTCATGTGATAAATTTAGTAGTAGTTTTCATTTTTATGGCTATTTTCATTATTGGGATCCAAGAAGGTGAAATAGAACTAGTGTATAAGTTTTGCATTTTCCTGCGTTGTAATATGCCAATTGTAGGGTCATTGAATTGAATCCATATAATTTATTCATGATATTTTGTATGTAGTTGGAAGACTCCATCAGTGCCATTGACTAGTCCATCTTGTGTGTCAAGTTTTGTACCTATTAGCTCAACTAGAATGACTAGCTTTAGATAGATTACAACAGGCAATGATGATTTCTAAACTTGGCAATGGAAATTGTTAGCATACTCTATTTCATTAAGAGATTTGAACACATAAAGTGTACCAGGAAAGAAGTCCAACATTTGTCTATTATGTTAAAAAATAGTGGAGTTTTTGTGGAACAAGTACAGGAAATTAGGGTCATTAGGAGCTATCTTGTAACATCTTATACTCAAGTAGCTGAGGTCTTCATCACCCTGTTGATCGATTCTTGCATGATTAAGAATGGATATGAAGTGTTTGTTTGTTTTTCATATGATAGTGTTTAATTCAAAGCGTAAGATATTTTTTAGCCAAAATGTGTGAGATTTTTTCATTATTTATTGTTGGTTGTTCAAATATCCAATTATCACATACGAGTTGCACTTGATATAAGTCACCACAAAATATGATGTCAACATTTCCAAATGGTTTTTTTGGTGTATGTTTGATTTGGAAAAGTCTTCTATCAATATAATATAGCATTCATGAACCAATTATTGTCAATGAGCAAGACCTGTAGTTGATCTAATTTCTTGCTTAAGTTGTCAAGAGTGTTTGAGTCCAATGGCAGCATCTTTAAAGAGTTACATGGCAAGTGAAAAATTGAATGTGTAGTTATGTTGCTTGCATTTAATGCATATTTTCCTATGGAAGCAACAATAATGCCTTTGGGCCTATACGAGTCACTTTATAGTTGCTTATCATAGATCTAAATCATTGCTTAAAAGTGGACTTTTGTTGTAAACATTTTGCTAGTGCCAACACCTCCTATCAAAAATAGCTATTATGGTTTGTCAAATGCTAGTCTCTTTTGCATGAGAACATCTTTCACTATTGATTATTGCTCTTCATTTAGTTGCCTTCACAAGCTGAAGTATTCTTCATTTGGAAGAATGAATGGGTGGGGAATTTTAGAGAATAGTGAGCATCTACTCGCATGCATGTTTTGTGAGGCTTTTAAATTTTTCATGTTAGACATAATTTCATATTTCTAGATTTTATTTTGGCATTCTTTTTGTGCATGGTCAATGTCAAGGTCTTCTGTTAGGTGATTTTTGTCACTGGCTTCCATTGTAGCTTCATTGATGTCACCCCATTTGTTGTCTATTGGAAAAGTGAATTTTTTTTCATTCTTAGTAGTTTATACTTTTTGTGTTTCAAATGTTGAACTCCATGATTTGTGCCTAGTCAATAGCGAGTTTTCACTATTTCTGAAAGGGACATAAAGCATTAGTTTTTCTCTACAAAAAATTTCATGATCAATATGTGGATTATATCTTACATAATGTATGATGCATGGTCTTGTTCTTTTGTTGGGATTTGATAGGTTGTTTGGCTAAAAAGTTATATATTCTACAAGAAACATTTGGTCAAATAGTTTTGGTCGTTATATATACCTATTTATTGTAGATGCATACATGATATTTTTGGAGTCGTCTTTCACTTTTTCTTATAGCTTGAGACTTTTAAGTATAACAATCTTGGTTTTTGATGGAGAGGTGTTGATGAAGATGATACTTCTCAAGCTTGTTTGTAATGGAAAAGGCAAGGCAATATGAACTCCTTGATGGGTAGACATTTATTGGTAATTTAACAATACATTTCCTAGTTTTTGTATGAAGTGTGCATTCTCATTGTAAGCATAGGTGCATTGTTTTCATATTCGGTTGAATGCTCGTGAAAATATTTTATCTTTTTTTGTCATGTATGAGCTACTATATGATGCAACAACATATGCATCCAAGATAAATTGTGGGTCTCTATTTGCATACTATAGTGCAGGGACATTTCTAGCAAATGAATTTATCCATATATTAGTTGGTTTCCTTTTTAGGAAGACATTGATGCTTGCAAGATGAAAATGTAATCAGCTTCTTCAAGTTGGAATTTATTGAGGAAATTGTCAAATGTAACATCCTTTTTGTAATGTTTAGTTTCTAATTATTTGAAAAAAACTTTTTCTCTATCTTTAACTATAGGATCAGTGTTTAATAATGGCTCCAATATTGTTGTTTGTCTCATTGGAGGAAAGAGAAAGCTAAATTTACAACTAGATGCTCTATACTTTTTTCATATTTTTGTATGGTGGTGTGTTTGCATTTTGACAAGATTTGGATCTAATAGTATAGAGTCACATGAAATGTACTTGTTAATGAAATCCTCTATATCATTATTATTACAATGTCTGAAGATAGGTGCATCTTTGATCCATAACATGAAGTGGACATGTTCATTGCCTCGGTTTTAGAATTTAGTGAAAAAAAATTAATTAGACACTTTTCCAAATAAGGTATCATTTTTTAGCATCATTTTCCTAAATGCATTGACCCTATGATTGAAATAGCAACTACAAATAACTAGGCTTTTCCTTATTTTGAAGTTTAAGTCTTTATCCTCTAAAGATTTTTTTTTTGTTGTTGTTGGGTGTTAGAGATATGTTGCAATGCCTTGCATAGTGGCTGCCAAAAGTGTTCAACACTAGTTAATGTAACGAAAAGGGTTAGAGGGCTAAGTTGTCGGATCATGGTAAAAATATTTTTCCTCGTATTGTATAAATAGTCAGGAGATGTACGAATATTTTTGAGCTATCTAAAACATATTGCATATCTCAAAATATTTTCTAGATTTGTAGGGTTTCACACATCCATTACATATAGTTTGTTACCTTTTAATTCAACCTTCCTTATACACACCCATGCTATTGACGATATCTGTTGGATTATTATTTTGATATCCTTAAAAAAAAGTTTGTTATATGTGTTGAAAATTTGTTGTCTTTATGCATAAGCTCTCACTTAGCAATTTTTTTATAGGTGAATTTTTTTGGTGAGTTCTTCTGTTTGTGGAAATCCAAAAAAGAATATTGGGAAGCTCATTTCTTCTGAGTAGGTATCTTGGAAAATGCCAAGAGGTTTGAAGCCTTTTGTTGGTGCAATTTCAACAATAATTGAACCAAGATCATTGATTGAATGTGATTAATTAAACTATTGTATAAGTGATTCATGTTCATGTTCTTCTCCATCTTCAGGTATAGTATCGTGGCCATCTATTTTTCCATCTATGTCATTATTTGTTTGTTGTTGCATCTTTTTATTTGCAAATAGAAGTTGTCAGTTTATATTGATCAAGATTTTTTTTCTTTCTATACAATGGTGTCTTTGACAAGATTGCTAAAGCATTCATGACATGAGCTACTCTCACATTTTCTAATGCATATGCATTTTCGTATTGTAACTTATGTTTTAGTCTAACTACAATAGTGTTTGTCCCATCAATGTTACAAGGCAATGCATGTTGCACTTTATCGAAATCAACATGAACATTAATTATTTTTCCATTCAAACCATATTTTGCTATTTTTTATCCCAATTTTCTTATCTATGCAAAAGCAATATGCAAGAAGATAAGCCTTTCTTCTAGGCTAGTCAAAGTTTGTATTATAGGGTTTTGTTTATTCTGGATTATGTTCCATGGAGCAACATGATCAGGGATATTGTCATTTAAAATGGCATCTACAAAATGTGTGCAAATGAGATCACTTGTTGTAATTATCTTTGTGGTTGGTTGAAGAGAGAGCATAGAAAAAACATTGACAAATGCACCAGTGACTTCGTGGATGTGTTTGTTGAAGCACAACATTTCGCAAATTGTGCATTCTTTAGTTGGGGTATCATTGATTTAATGTAGATATTCTCAAATTGATTTCTCCTATTTCTTTAGTGTAGTTTGATATGGATAGCTTGTAGCCTGGTGTCTTGTGCATGTCCTATAGAAAATGTATTTTTCCTTAATAGTTGTAGTTGTCCTTTCTTCTTTTGTGATATTGTTAGTGTTAGTTGATTGAGTACCACTCATGTTTATTGATGGTTGCTACCTATTCTAGATTTTTTTTTCAAATATCTAAGTGAACAATGAATCTTTACACTATTTCTAGGTATAGTTGTAGTAGCTGGAGCACCTAAGATGTTTACAAGAGATGGTTCTATTTTCCTCATTTTTTTTTGCAATTTCTTTATCTTGCAAGAGAGTATGTTTAATTGTTCTAGTTTGATTCAAAAGTTGTTTCTTTGGTTGGAGTGGTTCATAATGGAAATGACCTATGGTATTCTTGAAGTAGATCAAGTCAATGGATGTTCTTGGTTGAATACAATTGCAATAGACATGGAATTTAGATAACAAATTAGGTTTCTATATATTTATCACAATATTGAAGATGTATGATAGCCATAGAAAACACATTGCACAACCTTCCAAGTTGCTCTTCCCAAATTCTAGTCCAACCTTCTCAACTAATGTGTGTTCTTGTAAGAGGAATTTGTTATCTAACATGGGAAACTGGCTATCCATATGAAAGTAATGCAATGCAATTTTTTTATTTACTTTTAATGCATCAACCAATGATTAGGCAATGAACAATTGCAGGTAATTGCATCAAACTGGTTGTCAACCAAGAAGGCTATAGCTGCAAACATGCTTTCACCATATAGAGAAGTAAATGTAGTGGATTGTTCCAAACCAATGTGAGCTAACTCTTCTTCAATTATGTCTAGAATATTTGGTATGGGGGATGATAAAAGAGACATTTGTTGCTGCATAGTTTGTATTGTGTTTTATGTACTTACTCTTGAGAAGAAAGGTTCATAGTGCCTGGCTAACGGATTCATATCATGGAAAAGAATTGATATTATAGGATGAGGTGCATCTTTTTTGAAATGGAAGAAGGGTTTTTCATGTGTCAATGACCAAATGCATATGGGTATGTCTAGCCAAAGAGACAACCAATTGATGTTAGGATTAAACCACAAACAGAAATAAAAAAAATTGCATGCAAATATAACCAATAACAGAAAATAATAGATCACACAAAAATGAACACAAGACACCAAGATTTAACGTGCTTCACCCAATCCCTAGGCTATGTCCACAAAATAGCAAGTCCGATCTTATTACAATCCAGTGATTACAACCTGATTACAATCTATAATCCCTTACAACTCAATACCACTACAAGAAACAATTTCGCATCACATCATAATGAAAAAAAATACTTAACCCTAAACCCTTTTATACAAGTATTTTATGTCATTTTATGGTACAATACTTTCCTGATCAATCACCACAATCTAACAATCTCCCACGTGGGGACTGATTAGGCTCCACATTGAACAAAAATCTCCCACTTGGAGATTGTAGCAATAGCACTACCACATGGGGCTCCCACTAGATCTACCCACCTTGGACTCTACTATTCTTTTATTCATGTTCAGTCTAGAAGACCAACTCAAACTGAAGAGGAGTTCAACTTCTCCCTTGTTACAACCTTTGTCAACATATCTGTTGGATTTTCATTTGTATGTATCTTCTCTAGCTTTAACTGTCCATCCTCCAAAATTGACCGAATAAAATGGTACTGCAACTATATGTGTTTGGTCTTAGAATGCAGAGCTAAATTCTTGGAAAGATGAATGGTACTCTGACTATCTGTGAACAAAAAATGGTCCTTCTGAGGATTTCCCAATTCTTCTAAGAAGAACTAAAGCCATATCATCTCCTTGGCTACCTCTGTAGTAGCAACATACTCTACCTCTATAGTGGATGGAACATTTTTGTAACCTAGAAACTTAGCTCACGGCTGCCCCACCAATAGTAAAGATATAACCTATAGTGCTCTGCTTGGTATCAATATCTCCTACCAAATCTGAGTCAACATAGCCCTATAAATCAGTAGTAGAGCCTCCAAAGTGTAAACACTTATTGGATGTGCCTCTCAGATATCTAAGAATCTATTTGATTACATTCCAATGCTCAATTATTGGATGACTCATAGACCTACTAATAACTCCCATTGCATGTGCAATATCTGGCCTAGTGCATACCATAGCATACATCAAGCTGCTTACAGCTAAAGCATAGGGTACCTTGGACATCTTATCCTCCTCTTCCTATATCTTAGGATACATCTCCTTAGTCAATTTCAAATGACCAGGTAAATGTGTGCTAACAGCTTTAGTATTCTCCATAGAGAAACATTGCAACACCTTCTCAACATAATCAGCCTGAGATACCGTCAATGTTCTATTTTTCCTATCTTTGGAAATCTTCATACCAAGGATTTGTTTTGCTGCCCCCAGATCCTTCATAGCAAATGCATGTGCTAACTGGTATTTTAGCTGCTTAATATGATCCATGTTAGACCCAGCTACAAGCATATCATCAACATATAAACATAAAATAATGTAGCTATCATCATCCAACCTCTTAAAATAAACACAGTAATCTGAATGACACCTATTATATCCATGCTCATGCATAAAACTATCAAATTTTAGATACCATTGCCGAGGTGCTTGCTTCAAGCCATATAAACTTTTCTTCAATTTGCACACTAAGTTCTCCTTACCGTTGACCTCAAAACATTGTGGCTGAGCCATATATATTTATTCATCCAAATTACCATGAAGAAATGCTATTTTAACATCAAGCTAATCTAAATGCAAATCTTTAGTAGCCACGAGACTTAAAATAGTATGGATACAAGTCATTTTAACAACATGAGAAAATATCTCATCAAAATCAATTTCCTTTTTGTATGAAAATCATTTTTCAACTAACCTGGCTTTAAATCTTTTCTTACCTCCTTCCTCTTCTTTCAACTTGTAAATCCACTTATTTTGTAAAGCCTTTTTACCTGTAGGCAACTTGCATAAATCCCTTGTCTTATTCTTTAGCAAAGAGTCCATTTCATCTTTCATTGCAGACTCCCACTGAATCTTAGTATCCACCTACATAGCTTCATCATAACTTTCAAGTTCACCAGCGTCAGTAAGTAAAATAGAATACAAAGAGGGAGAAAATCTTTGTGGAGGTCTAATTTTCCTTGTTGACTATCTAAAATTCACTGGTGTGTGTGGTATTTGTTGTTGCAGTTGTTTAACATCATGAGGAATGGCTATAACATCAGCTTTTGAAGTATCATCCAGCACTACATAATCATCTTCTTTCTTCTCATGTTGCTGCAACAGATCTTTGTACAACACTTTCTCATTGAATATGACATCCCTACTTCTTACAATTTTTGAATTTTCAAAATCCCAAAGCCTATAACCACATTTATTAATTCCATATCCAAAAAATACACATTTCTTTTATTTAGCTTCTAGCTTGGTTTTATTTTCAAAATCTATGCAAGCAAATGCTTCACAACCGAAGGGTTTGAGAAAAGAATAACTCACCTTCTTACTAATCCATGCCTCCTCTAGAATACCATATCCCAAAGGAGTAGAGGGACCTCTATTAATCAAATATATTGTAGTATTGATAGCCTCTGCCCACATGTATAAGTGCAACCCAGCATGTAACCTCATGCTCCTTGCGTGCTCCATTATAGTCCTATTCATGTGTTTAGCCACTCTATTTTCCTGTGGAGTCCTTGGAAAATTTTTTTGTCTATGAATACCATTAGTGGAGAAATAATCTTCAAATTCATGGCTGCAATACTCACCACCATTATCAGATCTGAGACATTTTAATTTCTTACCAGTCTCATTTTCAACCAAGCATTTCCATTTCTTAAAAGTTTGAAATACATCAAATTTATATCTAAGGAAATGGATCCATAATTTTCTAGTTGCATCATCAATAAATGTAACATAATAATGAGAGCCACCAAGGGAAGATACTTGAGCTGGTCCCCATAAATCTGTATGCACAAGCTCTAATTTCTCATTTTTGTTTTCCTTCCCAGTCTTTGCAAAACTCACTCTCTTTTGTTTTCCATACACACAACTTTCATAGAAATCCATATTAACACATTTCAGACCTAGTAAAACTTTCTCTGAATGAAGTACTTTCATACCTTTCTCACTCATGTGCCCAGGTCTATTGTGCCATAGTGCTATATCAAAATCTAAAGCAGCTATTTGTTCTCCTCGTTCAACTGCAGCAATTGTTCCTAAACATTCATTTTTCTCTAAAATAATCAAAGTAGAAGGAATAATATGACCTGCACAAAGATATAAGTTGCCTACTTTCACACCTTTTGCTACTACAAGGGAACCTTTTGAAACCTTCTAATTTTTATCATTAAAAGTAACTACACAACCCTCATCACCGAGTTGCCCTGTCGAAATTAAATTCCCACTTAGCCTTGGAACATATCTTACCTCATATATTAGCCAATGATTCCCATTCTGCAACTTAATCTTAATTTTACCCTTTTCAACAATTTGACAGAGTTCATTATCCCCCAAATAAACAAGCCCAAAATCCCCTTGGACATAATCAATGAAATAACCTCTATGAGGTGTAGCATGAAATGAAGCACTAGAATCTAATACCCATGAATCATCAACACTTTCTAAAGATAGAAGCAAAGCATCATCTTTAAATTTTTTACTTATCACATTTTCCTCCTTGTTTCCATCTGATTTATCTCCTTCATTTTTCTTTCAATTCTAGCAATCTTTCTTTTTGTGCCCTAGTTTCCCAAAGTACTAGTAATTGTTTGGTCCTCTTGATTGAGACCTTTTCCCCTTTGACTTTCCTCTTGATTTCCCATGATTTCTAGAATTACTTCTTCTCTCTGTCATTTTTCCCCTGCTTTGTTTATTCAAAGCACTTCCTAATGTGGATCCACCTGAGGTTTTCCTATGAGTTTCCTCACTTAAAATAACAATGATCACATCATCATATTTTAGGGTACTAGATCTAGGAATAGAATTACTCACAGCCATTACCAAGCCATTCCAACTTTTAGGAAAAGAACACAAAATCAAGAGAGCCCTAATTTATTATTTAAAATTGATACCCACAGAAGATAACTAACTAGTAATTGTATTAAACTCATTTAAATGATCTGCAAAAAATCCACCTTCTACCATTTTTATATTAAATAAATGCTTCATGAGAAATACCTTTTTTGAAGCGAAGGGCTTTTCATACAGTGTGGCTAGGGTTTTCATCAATTCTTCTATCATCTTTTCTTTTGTAATATTAAATTCCATTGATGGTGCTAAGCATAATCGAATGTTTCTGAGTGTCTTTCTGTCCAAAAGATCCCATTCATCATTTGGCATAGTTCCCTGATTCTTGGCTTTGCCTTCCAACGACTTTCATAAATCCTTCTAATACAGATAGTTTTCCATTTGCATCTTCCATAACTGGAAGTTTTTCCCATTAAACCTATCAACCTTCAGCTTACCCTCATCTACCATTGCTCCCACTCAATTGTAAAACTTTCCTACAAAGGATAACTGAAAAAATAACTAGGCTCTTATACCGCTTGTTAGGATTAAACCATGGACAGAAATTTAAAAAAAACTACATGCAAATATAACCAATAACAAAAAATAATAGATCACACAGAAATGAACACAAGACACCAAGATTTAACATGGTTCACCCAATCCCTAAGCTACCTCCACCAAATAGCAAGTTCAATCTTATTACAATCTAGTGATTACAACCTGATTACAATATGGAATCCCTTACAGCTCAATACCGACACAAGAACCAATTTTGCATCACATCATAATGAAAAAAAAATACCTAACCCTAAACCCTTTTATACAAGTATTTTATGTCATTTTAGGGTTATAATTATGGAGTATGTATAGTACTTTCTTGATCAGTCACTACAATCTAACAATTGATACAAAATATGTCACCCCAAAGGCTTGATTAACCTAGCAAGTTGGTTTCAGTCACCGAGAGGCACATTCTTTGCAAGTATGCGGCCTTGTCAGTTACTTTATACAAATCATAAAGTAATGAAAGGTGGAGCTCATGCAAAAAATAGGTTAAAGCTACATCAGAACTATGGTGGAGCAAGTGCAAGAAATAATTGACAAGTCCATTTAAAAGTTTAGCACATGTATATTGAGAATGAAGCAACACTTGTATTGTATCAAATAAACAATCATTAATGTTGAAGTTAAATGAACTGATTCAAAATTAATGCACAGTGTCAAGAGCATCATTAATTGATCTATCTTGAAATATGTTACTTGATTTGTATCTATCTAGTATTATTGGATTTGCTAATGCCTGGCCTGATGTAGTTGGTCCAACTAAAGTTGTGTTATTCATTCAATGAATGAAGGAAAGATGAAGCAATTGTGGGTTCAAGATAAGTACAAGATATGACAATTCTACTGTGCTAGCTGCCTACAACATAGCGGGGAAAACATGTTGTCAACTCTAACATTGGAAAGATAACATGCTTAGTTATGAATTAGGAATATTCATACAAATTCATGCTAGGAAAAAGATCCTGATCCATTCAAGCCAATGTATAGTGATCCTCACTCACCCATGAAAAAGAAAAACTCGAGAAGAGGGAATTTTTTGAAATCCATGCATACACATAAGCTAAGTTGATTGAATTCTATAAGTTGTATGATATTTATCTTATATATGGATTATTCTTATATAGAAGGATGGAATGAGTCACAATTTTAGTTACTTTTAAATACCATAATGTTAATTTTAGTTTTTTGAAAATGGCTATAGATTCATGCTCATTAACTAGAATGAAGACTATAATTGATATTAGTATGAAACATTTACACTCTGAATCTGTTGTCCACACTAACATATATCTAGATCTCAGTAGCTAGAATACAAGGGAACATATAATAAACATTGAAGGGATAAAACTATTTGACATTATTAAAGTTATTAACCTCTCCGTGTCTAGATATATCAATATTCATACAATAATATTAAAATAGTATCCACATTTTGATGTAAGGAAAGTAAATTATGATATTTACATATTTAGTAACTATTTTGGAAATAGGTTTTATGTGAGTCTATTTCAAATTAAGAAAGGAAATATTGACTAGAAAACCAAATAATAGCTAGAGAGAAAAGTATCTCAATTGGTTTGGTCATATATGTAATTTGCTTTTGCTTGGTATAAAGAAATGGGAGACTCTAAAATGATTTCCATAGTGAAGACTAATCTTCTAGAAAGCCTTTGTCAATACATTGACATCATTTTTTAACATAATTTTGTTGGCCAGATAATGATTTTGGAACCCTTGTCTATTTGACTATCAATATTTTGTAACAAGAATATGCAAGGAAGGAACAACTTGAACAGACATTGAGAAGGGGACCTATTGCATTGACACTATTTTCTAGCAAAATGTAGGGAGAGATGAATAATTAAAATGGGTCTTAAATTGACAATATTGGAAAATTAAAATGATGACAACATATCTACTGTAGGGAATATAAAATATAGCCAACCAATGATAAGAGCCTAGATATGGTCATGTTTTTATAATAGGAAAAATTTTATGATTGAATTTGTAGCTTCTTCTATGTGTATTGCAGCTATCGATTATAGAACTAATAGCCAATGAAAACTTATGTAGCTATTTAATGAATAGAAACAACTAAATTCAGCCATCAGATAAAATTGGTATCAAATGAGCATTACCAATGTTATATATGAATATGGGATGAAAATTGATACCTCTTGCAAAATGCTATTCCATTTAAAGGTCCAATGTTGGAGCCTAGCAAGGGAAGATGTTACCCCTAATATTGAGAAGACTAATTATATGCTAAAGTTTGTTGATTCTACCAAATAATAAGTTAGAGAAATATATAAGCCCATAGAATATTATTTTATGTCTATATTTATTGCTTACAAATTGTCTTTTTGGCAAGCCAGCAAGGACGAAGTCAAGTTTAATAATCTAAGTATATGAAGGGGAAAAATAGATATATGTCTGGTCATATAAAGTAAGAAAAAAAAATAAAGTATAATTCTATTCTAGTTAGTTTTATTATGAACTAAAAAGTACACAAATATCAATATGAGACTTGTCTAAAATTTTCTCTTTGTTATATACCATACAATAGGTCATAGTTAAAGACATATGATGAATGGGAAAATAATTCTTTATAGCTACAAGTTAGCTATTTGAGACTATGTCTACAAAGAAAAAGGATGAATAGAATACTAAAGACAAGAGACATTTTTTTTGTTAAAAGATAGTAATAAAAAGATATAGTTTTGAAGATTTCAACATCACATTTTACATAATTTTGCATTCATTAATTGAAAATTGTTCAAGTATATCTATATTGGACATGTTCAAGTTGACATATTTTGTAAACCTAAGATGAAAGAGGATTACACACACATAGGTAGTTGCAAAGGCTTTCTACAAACTACGATTGTTATTAGGCCATGGGCAAACAATGGAAGAAGATTTTAGAAGGAATCAAACATTTATACAACCTTAGAAAGGAAAAGATGAGTGGTGACATGTCTAACTAAAGCTTCTAAGAGAGTAGAATGAGGAGGGCCTATTCTGAAATCTATACAAATGTTTATTTTTGAACAAGAATTGAAATGTAATTGAAAGGAAAACATTCAACAGGTGTTTACAAATTATAGATACTAGTGTTTAGACACTGTAACTAGGCTTGAACCCTAGCAAGAGAAGACTTTACCTCTAACATTGAGAGCAGTAATAGTGTGTTCAAGTTTTTTGAGTCCAACAAATGAGAAGGTATAGAAATATAGAATGCTATAGAAGATTATCTCATGTGTATATTTATTGCTTACAAATTTTCTTATCAACTAGTAAGGAAAGATGAATTCAAGTTTGATATTCCAACTATATGAATGGGAAAAATAAATATATGCCCAATCATATAAAGTAAATAAAGAAAAATGGCTATGATTCTAGATATAGTATGGAAAGGAAGTATGTGAAAAAATGGTATACATATTGATTCCATATGGAAGAGGTTGAAGAAAAACTTTGTAGTTAGACTTCTTGACCATAAAATTTGGACTCTTATTTGGTAGACATAGTGTACCGAATACCATTTATCCTTGACTTAGAGAGGAAAAATATAAAGTTAGAAGCATACAAATTGGAACATTTTGTTTCAAGCTATAGGAACTAGCTTGAGGGTAAGGAATAAACACAAAAATAGCAAAGGCTTTTTTAATTCTATGATGGACCAACTACCCAAGTCTACCTTTATGATGTAATTATGATTAAATGTAGAGGGAAGAGAAAGAAGAAAAAAATAATATATGATGCATCAATTGCTCAAAGAGTAGAGATTCAATGGCATAGAGAGAAAATCCATTAGTTATTACAACAGACAATAGAGATGAATTAGAAGGTCTAAGGAAAGGGCATAGTCAAAGTCTAAAATTGGTTATAAATAAAGTAGTTATTAAAGGGGATGTCAAACATATTTTGAATGTAGTAAGAAAATCGAAGACCTTGAATTGGAGAGACCATTCTAATCTTGATAGATAAGTTGAAGGAAATTACATTCCTACATCTTTATGGAGAAGCGATTACAAAAACATATCATCTACAAATTAGGAGAGTAGACAGAAAGGACATTAAACATCAAACACCCGAGATCTAACTAAGAGTTCAAATCCATATTAAATTATGATGATGGCACTAATTTTCTTCAAGTAGGTTACATTATATGTATTTAAATTATAATTTAGTTCCCTTTCCTTGGCTATCTCTATAGCTCTTCTTTTAGCAACCTTTTTCCCTTTGGTCAAACATATTAGAGCCCGTAATCAAAGGGACAAGAAATGACCTAGCCTAATACAAAATCATGCTATGACAAAGATCTGGATCCATTCAAGCCCAAGGTATGGCAATCCTCACTCACCCATGAAAAAGACAAACTCAAGAAGAGGGAATTATTTGAAATCCATGCATATACAAAAACTAAGTTGATTGAAATCCATATACATAAATTGTTCAAGTGTATTTATATTGGATATGTTCAAATTGACATGTTCTACAAACCTAAGATGAAAGAGACTTGTGCATACACAAGTAGTTGCAGACGCTTTCTACAAACTACAATTCTTATTAGCCCATGGGCAAACAATGGAAGAAGATGTCAAAAGGAATCAAACATTTATACAACCTTAGAAAGGAAAAGATGAGTTCTAACATGTCTAACTACAACTTCTAAGAGAGTAGAATGAGGAGGGCCTATTCTTCAATTTCTACAAAAAAAAATTTTGACCAAGAATTGAAATGCAATAGGAGGGAAAACATTCATTAGGTGTTCACAAAGTATAGATACTACTACTTAGACGTTGTAATCAGGCTTGAATCCTAGGAATAGAAGACTTTACCTCTAACATTGAGAGCAGTAATTGTGTTTTCAAGTTTTTTGGGTCCAACAACTAAGAAGGGACAGAAATATAGAAGGCTATAGAAGATTATCTTATGTGTATATTTATTGCTTACAAATTTTTTCATCGACTAGTAAGGAAAGATGAATTCAAGTATGATAATCCAACTATATGAAAGGGAAAATAGCTGTATGCCTAGTCATATAAAGTAAAGAAAGAAAATTGGCTATGATTCTAGATATAGTATGGAAAGGAAGTATGTGATAAAATTGTATGCATACCGAATCCATATCAAAGAGGTTGAAGAACAAGTTTATGGTGAAACTTCTTGACTAGAAATTTGGACTCTTATTTGGTAGACATAGTGTACCACACATTGTTTATCCTTGATTTAGAGAGGAAAAATATGGAGCTAGAAGGATACAAATTGCACTATTTTGATTCAAGCTATAGGAACCAGCTCCAGGGTAAGGAATAAAGACAGAAACATAAAAGGCTTTCTTAATTATGTGATGGACTAGCTACCCAAGTCTGGCTTTATTATGAAATTATGATTAAATGGACATGGAAGAGAACAAACAAAAACTAATATATGATGCATTATTTACTCATAGAAAAGAGATTAGATGGTATAGAGAGAAAAGCCATTAGTTATTACAATGGACAATAGAGATGAATTAGAAGGTCTAAGGAAAGGGCTTAGTGGAAGTCTAAAAATGATCATAAATAAAGTAGTTATCGAAGGGATATCAACCTTATTTTGAATGTGTTAAAAACATGGAAGTCCCCAAATTAAATCAATAATTCAGAGGATGAGACTGTCCTAATCCTGATGGATAAGTTGAAGGAAATTACATTCCTACATATTTATGAAGAAGTCAATACAAAAACATATCATCTATGAATAATGAGAGTGGATGGAAATGACATTAAACATCAAGCACTCGAGATCTAGCTAAGAGTTTGAATCCATATTAAATTATGATGATAGCCCTAATCTTCTTCAAGTAGGTTACATTATATGTCTTTAAATTATAATTTGATTCCCTTTCCTTGGCTCTCTCCATAGCTCTTCTTTTAGCAACCCCTTTCCCTTTGGTCAAAGATATTAGAGCCTGTAATCCAAGGGACTAGAAATGACCTAGGCTAATACAAAGTTATGCTATGAAAAATATCCTAATCCATTCAAGCCAAGGTATGGTGATCCTCACTTACCCGTGAAAAAGAAAAAATCAAGAAGAGGGAATTATTTGAAATACATGCATATATGAAAGCTAGGTTGACTTAATTCTATAAGTTGTATGATATTGATCTTATATATGGATTATTCGTATATGGAAGGATGGAACAAACCACAATTTTAGTTACTTTTAAGCATTGCAATGTTAATTTTAGTTTTCTAAATATGGCTATAGATTCATGCTCGTTAACTGGAATGAAGACTATAACTAATACTAGTACAAAACATATACACTCTAAATCTATTACCCACACTAACATATATCTAAATCTTAGTCTGCACCAATGAAAGGATGAGATGGTCAGCACTACTTTAGAATCTAGCTTTCTAATAATATACATCCATATCAGTGCCAGTTGTGATCTTTATTTATTAAGAAAAACAATAAATCTTAAAAAGCACCCTTTAAAAAATATTCTTAACTAATTCATTTAAAAAATTATAAATTTTAAGTTTTAAAATTATAACACTAAAAAAATTACACATAAATTAGAGTGTGGTAAAAAAAATTATTCAGACTAAGAGAAGTTTAAAAAGGGAAGCTCATGCCTTTGTTCTTGTAGATAAGATATATAGTACTATGAGAGAAAACTATGTTATTAAAAAAAGGGGAAATATTGAAGAAGGAGAAAAAAGTATGGAAAGGAAAAAAGGATAGGGAGGTGAAAAGATAGGAGGCTAAGTGGTTTTTTCCCCTTGAAGAATGGCATAAAGCCAACTTCAATGGTGCAACCAAAGGCAACCCAAGCCTAGTTGGTTGTGCGAGTATAATAAAAAATTGGCATGGGGTTGGAGTAGCGGTCTTTTCTTGTCCTTTAGGGACTTAGACGAACCATTACATAGAGGCGAGTACATCTCTTCAAGTTCTCAAGTTGGCTCACACTATCAAGATTGAAAATCTTTGGTTGGAGAGAGACTCTTTAAATATAATCAAATGTTTAAAAGGATGTTGTAATCCTTCCTTGACCATTTCCAATGTGGTGGAGGAGATCCAATCTAATTTTGGAAAATTCAAAAGGGTCCATGTCAGACACATGTATAAAGAGGAAAATTCTACTATGGACTGGTTTGTGAATGAGGCAGTGACCAAATAAATAGTGACGATGTTTCATAGCAGACACAACTTTCTACTGGCTGTGAAAGATATTTTAATGCTAGAATGAATTTAGGGGAGTATGAAGGTAATCTTGAGTTAATAATGGAAAGATATGCAAGACAGCACGAAAGAAAAGGTTTTAATAAGAATCATGGGAAGATAATGAGATATCATCATTTTGTGTACTTATGGCACATTTTATGGGTCTCATTAGGATCTTCCATTAAAAATTATATAGACAAAATGGATTATGTGAATCAGATAGTTCAGAAAGTAGAGGATTGTGAAGGGCCAAAGAACTGGTGTAAGGTTTTCACATAGGAGAGCAAAATGGTTGGTGAGAGAAGTAGGAAGGAGTCAGCTGGGGAGGCAGAAAAATAAAGAAAGAGAACAAAGGTCTGCAAAAAATTGGAGAAGAGAAAAATAGTGAGGTACATTGAAAAACTCCATGGTTTTGACAAGGATATCACTAAGCTCATGGTGAACACCTTGAAGGATGGACGTGTCAAAATTGATAGGGTTTCACACTAGGTGAGTGTGGAAATGATTGCTCTTGTCATAGAGATTCCTTAGGAGGGGATAAATTTTTTTAGGGACAAGAAAATGTTATCAAATTTAGAGAAATATTTCACAAAGGACGTGGAAGAGAGGGTGAAGGTTGAGACTTTTACAAAATGGATTCAATAAAAAAGATGTGGGCGTATGTCTTAAGGGCTATCATTGAATTCATTTCCTTGGATACTAGATTTGACAGAGTCAAAACACACCACTTTATTTTGCTAAACCACTTTAGACATGGTATTAAAATTTCTTTTCCTTTTTATTTTTTTACTTCTTTGAGCAAGAACATCGAGGATTTCAAGAAGAAACCCAGTGCAAATCTGGCTCTTCATGAGGCAAATCCTTAGCCCACTCTAGGGAAGCTTTAGAGGATAATTGGAGCTCAAATTATTCTAACTTTGAGGAAAATGAAAGTCTTAGCTCAAAGGAAGAGGATAATACCCCCTCGATGGGTAGGAAGCCAAAGAGGGGTGAAAAAAATTCTCCCTCCATTAGTAATGTTCCAAGCAGGAAGAGTCTGAGAGGATTAACACCCAAGCCTATGAAATAGGGAGTGGATGAGTATAATGATGATGAGGAGGAAATGGAGTCAGAGGATGAGAAGAAAGGGGAGGACATCACTATTCTACCCGGCAATCCTAAGAAGAGAAAGGCTAAAGAGGATATGCCTCTGCAAAGGAGAAGTGATGAGACACCTAGGATTCATGGCCTTCCCCCTTCCCTCTCTTTACCCCACGGGAAGATAAAGGAGATTGTGATGAAAGATAGTGGAGAGGAGGTAATGAAAGAAAGGAGGAGGTCATGGAGAAATTTCAATACTAAAACTGTAAAGATGGGGATCATTAGGGAGACCATGAATCCTCAAGTTCTTGAAGACAAGGAGGGAAAAGTTCATTTCGAGGAACTCATAGACTCGGCTTTGGTTGCAATTTTTGACAATGCAAGGGAGATAGGGCTCAACCTACTCAATAATGCCAAAAATAGTATAATAGACAACTTTCATTCAATTAAGTGGCTTTTCCATGAGATTGAAGAGCTTAAGGAGAAAATAGGCTAGGAGGAAGGCTAAAGGAAAAGTAGCGACCAAGGTTTTTTAGCAAACTAGGAGGATCATCTTTCTAAGGTTGAGAAAAGGGTGCAAAGGATGCAAATATCAAACTAGAATCTTGCCAATTAGGTGATCTCCACTCTAAACATTCTCAATGAGAACATCCACAGCCTAGGAAAATCGCCGAAAAATGTAGGCATTGGTGGGGAAAAGGATGAAAGGGTCAACAAGGAATCCAAGTAGAGTGACGGGGAAATGAACGAGACTAAGGGCCCAGTGGAACATTCTAATAAGTTGAACTAAGAGCATGCGGCCAAGGAGATCTAGAGTGCTTATGAAGTAACTGAAGCAATGCAGTATCTTGATAGGAAGAATAAGTAGTAAGGGTTTTATTTCTTGTCCTATCCTATTTTGTTGGGTCTTTTTGGCTTTTCTGGCCTATCTTTTGTTATGGCCTTATGTAGGAAAAATTAATGGGTTAGGGCTTTAGTTAATATTATAGGGCAAACTTATTTGTAAAAACATTTGGGTTTTAGGATCCCTGTAAAATCTATTTTTCATAATAAAAAACATTCTAGATTGCTGGAATAATGTGAAAGTAGATGATGTGGAGCTTTGATTAGTCATCTTTGTTATTTGAATAATCTTGATATGCTACCATGTTCATAACTAATTCATTAAAAAAATTATAGATTTTAATTTTTAAAATTCTAACACTAAACAAATTACTCATAAATTCGAGTGCGGTGGAAAAATATTATTCAGACTAAGAGAAGTCTAAAAATAACCTTAGTCTTGATAGATAAACATTCTAGATTGTTGGAATAATGTGGAATTAGATGGTATGGAACTTTGATTAGTCATCTTTTTCATTTGAATAATCTTGATATTCTACCATGTTCATATTTATCTTGGGATAAAAATTCAAACTGAGGATGATGTAGTGGCTATTCTAGGCAAAATAACAGTACACCGTTCTATTTATAGAAAATAAATATACTATTAAGTAACTAGAATAGACTATTATAGTTAATACTATTGTATCATATAAATAATAGATTAATTCGATTTTAACTACATAAATTATTTTTACAATTTAGAGAAATCATTTTAGAAAGGAAATTTTGATGACCCCTAACATCTTTCTTTCTTAAATGGCATTATCTGTAAGCTCAATCAATGAATCAAACATTGGGATTGGATTAAAACTCACTCCTATTTTTGTCTATATTTAGGAGAATTTATAGAAAGGAGGTCAACTTTAGGCTATTGATGTTAATTCATCTTCAACTTAGTTATGGCACTATCTTATTTACAACTTATGACTAGCATGATTCTTCACAAATATTTTGACCAAGCTCTATATCTTTCTAAGGACTTTCCTATATGAAGACCATATCAAATTTCCAAGATTGGAATCAATTAGTAAGATACTCTCAACTCACAAAATCCCAAGTCAATCACTTATATTATCAAGGCTCCCAAAAGCCTTTATTGGAGACTTCTCACAACAACATTGATTTCAAGTCTTCTTGCTTTATATACAATATTTAGAGACAACATAAATTGTATTAACCATCTATTCTATTTAATTTGTGAAGATATCTATCAAAGACATTCATTAGTCTATATGAAAAATGAATATATAAACATCTTATAAATCAAAACTTAATACATATCCATGGATAACAAGAAGGTATGATAGTTAATTTACCTTCCTAGATGTCAATTTGAAATCCCAAGTGATATAGAAGTTCATGGTATCAAGTGCAAGTAGGCCCTGAGAGTTTTATATTACATAAGAGTATCAAATATAGTTTCAAACAATCATATGGAATATCAAATTAAAATACTAGCAACCACACATCCATCAATTATTACACATTTTAACCTTCTATATGTATTTTAGCCTCACAGAATCTACCTAATAAACCCATGTACTTTGGCCTAAGTGGCAAAGTACTTATAAGATGCATAATACAGGTCAATGATGAAGGGAAAGTGTGAGCTTGCATTTCTTGAAAGAGATCAAATGAACCCCATTGTTTCTAGGGAAAACTCCTCTCTGCTACAAGCCTCACCAGATTCAGGGAAAGGGAATAACTGAGTTATATATTTTCGCTGTGTGTGCATTGTTTCTTCTCTTTTTAGATATCTACATTCAACTCTATAAACATTTTCCCATACATTTTTCTATCAATCTATAGATAGATCCATCTATCATTTCAACTATCTATCTAGGTACTTATGTCTATTTGTCTCATTATCTCATTTTTGCATGCCTACTTGTCTTATTATCAATTTTCCAACCTAAAAAACTAGTAAAAGCCTTTAACAAGTAGCTAGTACAAATGCCAACAAATCTAATTGTTAGGTAAAAATCAGTCAAACCCTTGCTTAGAAACCCTGTAGAGGGCACAACATTCTTCAAATGCATGATTTTGTCATAAAATTGAGAAAAAAATTGCACATTCCTAGGTCTCATACCCTAGATGTAGAAAATTTGGAAAACCCTAGCCATGGGTTTCACATAGAAAATTAGTCCCCTAAAGAAACCCCTAGTGAAATAAAAAAATCCATGATTTCTCTAGGAAAAATGTGCTAAACAATAACCACAATTTTGATAACCCTTATTTTTGGGTGTCAATGGATGACATAAAAAAAGAAACTTCTACATAAACTGATATACCGTGTTCTTTCAATAAATACACAATTGAAGAACTAAAATAAGAACAAATTGAATGCATAAAATGAGGAAAATGGAGACAAGCAAACAACAACCACCCACAATTTTTTTTTCCCTTTTTTTTTTGCAGACACTAATTGCATAACTTTGATGAATTTAAAAATGGAATTCATTATTAAAAGGGTGAAACCGATCGAAGCTGAAGCAAAAGGAAAACCCTAAAACATATTTTGCAAATGAACGAATTGTAGACATGATAGAATGGATTACCTTCAAGTTGATGTCTATACATGGCAGCCCCTTCAAAAGGCTTAAGGCATATCTTCTTACTCTCGAACACTCCCTCTGCAATACAACCAGACTTTGCAACTTGAGGGTTTGCACAAAAGAAAACAAAATTGAGTTATAGATAGGAGAATGAAATTTGCAAGGAAATAAAAAAACAACAAAAGACAAAGCTAGTTGCAAAGTGTACATGAAATGAATGTCCATGCTTTCAGCTCTGAGAAAAGAAAATGGCCCAATTTTCAGAGAAGATAATGGCCAAAGCTTCGACAATTGAAGAAATGTCCACCCTCTGCTCTCCAAACTTAGATGCCGAATTGAACCCATTGCCATTGATTTATTGTGGCCCTCAAAATTGCATTTATGCAGAGTTAATATTAATATTTGTTTTCATCATTTATTTATCTATTTTTTCAATTTCAACAATAAAATCACTAGCAAAATTACAGCCGACCAATACAAAAGCTGGAAAAGAATTTAAAAATATAAATTAAAGTCATTAAAATACTATAAATCATAGCATATGTTTATTTTCTCAATGGTCAGTGACATCTCAAAGCAAGAATAATAGTTTTTATTTCACACGAAAACAATAGTCTATGGGACTAAAAATTAGCATTGTATACTCTATTTTTATTTGGTTTTAAACGAAAAGCTGAAATTGCTCATGAAAATAAACAGACTTAAAAATAGTAATAATAAAAAACTCTTGAGATTACGTGAATCATCTTTAGTCAGTTAAGCCACCCACTTTGCCAACTTAAACGTGAAATAAATGCACAAAGTCGATGGTAAAATGTCCAGAGAAGAGAGACCAGAAAAGACGTAGCTTTTGCTCAACATAAAAAGAAAATGGAAAGATAGACGCCTTTGTTTATTGCAGAGTTTGAATAATTTTGTGCCTTTAAAATCAGCCTAATTGTGACCTGGAATTTAAAGCTATTTAGAAAGCAGATTTTTAAATGAATGCTGGCTTCTAAAATGATTTTGTGAGTTTGATATTTCAAATAATTAAATCTCAAGTGGAAAATAAATTATGATAAACCATTAACTAGATTTCAAGTGGAAAACGAATTATGATAAATTTCGTTTCAAAATATTCAATTCCTTAGCTAGGCTACCCTGAACATCTATTCGAGTTAAAATGAAACTATAATAATTGAAAACTTACAAATGTATCTCACACTTGTGTTAGATATTAGGGGGGGATGATTGTTTTTGCAAACAATGTATAACGCTTCTCATAGACTATTATGTGTAATAGATGAACTCATCTTACAATATATTTTAAGAATACTAATATCACAATCTAGCATTATTTATAGACATGTTAGCTCTTGTAGGGGCGATGATAATCAATGTGCCATTCTATGATCTTACATCTTTAAAAATATAACAAGGGTCACATAGTGTTAAAGTACTAGTCTTTATTAAAGTAATAGATATAATTTAAATTTTGTTTATGTGTAAGAATATATATATATATATATATATATATATATATATATTACTATAATTTTAAGTTAATGTATTCTAATCAATTTTGGATAAAGTATAGGTGTAATATGACAAGTTAAAAAGTAGTATATTAACAATCTCCATACAAATTAGTGAGTTCAAAATGGTAGTTTAATTTTTTAAGTGTAGATATTACTAAGTATATGATTATTTTAATTATATTTTAAAAATAAGATTAAATTTTTTTTAATTAGAAACATTAAAAATCTTAAAACTTAAGTTGCACTCTTTAATGTTAATTTTATTTAAAATTATTTAGCATATAATAATTTTTTTAATTTGCATAATTACATTGTTAAATATTAATATATAGACAATAAATTATACGTGACTATAATTACTATTAAAATTTTTAATTTAAGTATAAATTGTCATTAATTTTATTTTAAAAAAATTGTGAGTAGGATTAAAAGAATATATTTCAAATTAGGTATGAAAATATTTTTCTACAAATCAATGGCGAAAATTGTGGCAACAAATAAGGTTTAAATTATATTTTATAAAAATCACATCTCACAAACTTCTGCATATAGATCTCAATTCATTCAACCAATTAAAGCATAGAGAATTAATATGTAAAAAATGAAAAGTTAAAAAGTTGTCACATAGCTTTTAAAAATATAATATTTATATTAAAAAAATAAGAAAATGAATTGTAATTGGTAGATTAGATGTCATATAATAACTTGTGAATGTCAAGAATTCATAAAATGTCACAATAGTACTTAGCCTACTGTTAAGTACTAATAAAGGTACACTATTAATGTAGTAATAGTTATTTAAAATTCATAAAATATTACAATTTTAAATTTTAATTATATACATTTTTTCATTATATTTAAACTTAATTTATCAATTTGTCTCATTATTAAGTCATCTTTTTTTATCATTAGTTCTAATTATGTAATGGATAACTTGTGATTTTTTTTAAACAAGACTGAAGATAGTCAAAAGTCATTACCATATGATTAACCAACCCCCTTTCCTAATACCAAAAAACTCCACAATAAAATGTACATCTTTGATGATTTGTGGTTTTGTTAAAATTGACTCAATGAATTGAAATAGACTTATTTTAAATGTCCAAATAGTTTATTTTGAAATTTCCTAGGACTCAAGTTAAAAGAGTGAAATGAGATTGGGATGATGTAGAAATCTCTCCAAGCAACACTTCAACATTTTATAAAAGAAATAATATTAAAAATATATATAAATTAAAGTAATTAAATTTTCCTAAAATGTAAGCATACTTTGATTTTTTTTTAAATTATCTTCCAGTAAAGCTTTTTAAATTTCATTGCTTCTCTACCTAATGTTTTCCAAAAGACTCTTTATTTATAGATAGGGTTTAAGTAGTGTATATTGACTTTCAGATAGATTTAATCATTTTTAGTGGTAGATAAACACTTTACTGTTTTGTATGTTTAAGTTCAAGTCTTTGAACTATTATTAGAAAAGAATGAAAATGTTTGCAATTGTCTTAAGTTTGTAAAATGAAATAAAAACATGTGCACTTTTCCTCCTCTAATTAAATTTATAAATGGATATTCATTGTTCTTTAATAAATTAATTGATTAGAACATATTTTTATATCTTGTGAAACATGATTACATTCTATATATCATGGAAGGTCATATTTCATTTAATTGTGTATTCTAGAAAAAGTAAATAATTCAACTTGTTTTTATTGAATACGCTCTCACACTAATCCTTGTCATATGTAATGGTTCCTATGAACATGTATAACCATCATTATTGTTATTACTATTTAAACGTGTGCATGATCATCAATATTCAAGCTAAGGGTGAGTGAGTAGCCGAGTTGGTGTGAAGGCGAGTCGTGAGGCGTAGTGTTAGGCTAATGATCCCTGTGCTACGCATCAACTCTGGTTCGAGTCACACTAGGTTTACCACAAACCCTTTTTTCTTCAGCAACACATATCTCTTTTGCATCTCTCTAATGTTAAGCCTTCTAATGGCCTCTATACCTGGAATAATCGCAGGACTAGTGTTGCGGCTATCTCAGAACGCCTAGATAGATTTCTTGTTTCTTGCTTCTGGCTTAGTGGCACCCTTACTATCTCTTCAGAAATCCTTGATTGGAGGGGTTCAGATCATTGGCCAATCAAATTTTCTGCTATAGGGGCTTATGTTCCGAAGCATCCTCCTTTTAAGTTCCAGTTGATGCGGCTTCGTGACTCCTCTCTTCATGATTTTGTTTTTTGTTGGTGGAAAGATGGTGCCCCTGCATATGGTACTGCAATGTTCTCATTTTCTAAAAGGCTTCAATATGTTAAAAGGCAGCTCAAGATATGGAATAGGGAATGCTTTGGGAATCTTCACTTTATGAAGAGGCTTGCTCAAGAAAATCTTGATGTCATCACAAGGGAGATTAGAGATCGAGGTTTCTCGGAGGATCTTGGCCAGGCTAAATCCCTTGCTTCTAGAGCTCTAGAAGAATGGGAACTTCGAGAGGAAATTTTTTGGAAGCAAAACGCTTGAGTTGATTGGCTCCAGGAAGGTGATCGATACACTGCCTTTTTCCATAAAACAGTGCAATCTCGTCGGAATCAGAGCACTATCTCTTCTTTGGTTAATTCTCAAGGTATCCAACTGAATTCCTTGCCAGCTTTGTTCCAGGAGGCTATCTCATACTTCTCTACCCTCTTCTCTGAGGACTCTCCTCCTACTGATAATGAAGAAAATATTATTTTGTCCTGTATTCCTTCCCTTATCACTCAGGAAATGAATTATTATCTCATGTGTCCTATCTCTTTGGAAGAGCTGGAGGCGGTGGTCTTTGGCATGCCTAAGGGGAAGGCTCCTAGTCCTGATGGTTTTCCAGTTGAATTCTTTCAGGAATTTTGGGACATCATTAATCATGATTTGTTGGAGGTGGTTAAAGAATCCTATGCTAGCAAGCAGATGCTTCGAGCTTTGAACTCTACATTCTTGACTCTTATTCCTAAGAGAGAGGGTGCTAATCAATTGGAGTTTTTTAGACCAATTGCCTTATGTAATGTGGTCTACAAAGTTATTACTAAGCTGATTGCTGAGAGACTGAAAAGGTGGCTTCCCATTATTATCTCAGAAGAACAAGGTGGTTTTGTTGCTGGAAGAAATTTTTTGGATGGGGTGGTTATTGCTACTGAGGCTATTCACTCTATGGCTACTTCAAGGGAGAGAGCCATGTTTATTAAGCTGGATATGGCTAAGGCCTACGATAGAGTTAAATGGAGCTTCCTAAGGAGTATTCTTCTTTCTTTTGGATTTAGCTCTTACTAGGTGAGTTGGATTATGAGTTGCGTTACTTCTACCTCTTTTTCTATTCTTATTAATGGTCAACCTTCACAACTATTTGGTGCTTCTAGAGGCCTCCGCCAGGGTGACCCTCTCTCCCCATATCTATTCATCATCATGGCTGAAGGCTTGGGCAGATTCATTAAGCATCAGGTGTCCCAGAATTCTATTCAAGGCTGGCGGTGGGGTAATGGCTTACCTTCTCTTTCCCATCTTCAATTTGTTGATGATTCTGCTCTTGCCGGTCTTGCTAGGATCAAGGAAGCTGAAGCCTTTCGACATGCTTTGGACGTTTATTTGGAAGCTTCAGGCCAGAAAGTTAATGAGCACAAATCTTTCATTTACTTTTTTAACACTCCTGATTCTATTCAGCACAGGATTGTTGGTATCCTACGGTTTCAGATAGGTTCACTTCCTTTGACTTATCTTGGCATTCCTATTGCTGTTTCCAGGAAGCCACGTCTCTTCTGGAAAAATTTGATTACCAAGCTTCAGGATAAGGTAAATCATTGGAATCATAGATGGCTTTCTACTGCTGCCCGGGTTACTCTTCTTCAAGCTATTATCCAAGCTCTTCCTACTTATAGAAGCATGGTTCATGCTGCGCCTATTTACTTTCTCAAGGAGTTTGATGCTCTTTCTTGAAAATTCCTTTGGAGTGGTAATTTGCGTAGTACTAAATGGAGCTTGGTTAATTGGGCAACTTTTTGTAGGCCTAAAAAGGAGGGTGGTCTTGGTCTTTGTTCTACTCTATTGAGCAGACAAGCTTTGGCTGCTAAACTTTATTGGCGATGGTGCTCTGGACAGCATCAACTTTGGGCTCGTATTATCACTCATAAATATTTTCATGGTGCTGATCCTTGCTCTGTTTCTGCACTTCCTCTTGAAGGTCATGGCTCAATGGTCTGGCATACTTTGAAGACAGGTGCGATGTTGGTGAAGAGGGGTCTGTTCTGGATATGTAAAGGAGGTTCTCAGGCTTTGTTTTGGTCTGATGCTTGGGATGGATTCCCTTCCATTTTATCCATATACCCTCATCTTCAGCCTCTTTGTGACTCTTTTCTGGCCGCTGGATGGGATAAAGTGGCTCATTACAAGACTCCTTATCAATTGGGACCTGTTGTTGGTTATAGATGGAAGCATTCCTCTGATTGGCCTCCTGGAGGTACAAACATGGATCGTCAGGAGCTTTCTCAAATTTTTGCCTCCAGAGAGTGTTCCTCTTTGCTTGGTCCAGATGTATTGGCTTGGGGCGGTACCTTGTCTGGTAAATATCATGTCTCTGCTAGGTATCAGGAGATAACTAGACAATTATTTGGGGATGTTGAGGTCCCTTGGTGGAAGAAAGTCTGGAATAAAGTTTCTTGGTCCAAGTGCAATTTTTTTCATGTGGCTAGTAGCTCACAACCGTTGTCTTACCTGGGATAATCTTTGTAAACGTGGATTTTAGGGCCTCTCTTATTGTGTTTTGTGTGGTAATGGAGAGGAGTCTGTCTCCCATCTATTCTTCCATTGCTCCTATTCTACTCAGATATGGCACCTTTGGTGGAGCGCTTGGGGTTGCTCTTGTCGGCATGCTTCCTCTCTGCCTGAGTTCTAGGCTCGCTTGGGTAGTTCTCCCTCCAAGTCTTCTTCTCTCCATGCTGCTTGGATTGCTGGCCCATCTTTCATGCTTTGGCATATCTGGTTGGAGAGGAACCGTTGCATATTCCAAGATGTTCGGCTTGGTGTTTTGCATCTTTGGTGGAAAATATCACATTCTCTCTAGGAAACTATTCTTGTGAAGTGTGAGCTTGATGGGGGTATGGATTCGGTTGATCTTGCTATCTGTAATTGCCTCAATTTTCATCTGTAGGATGGGGTTGCGGCTCATAGGTTTCCTTCTATGTCCAAGAGCTTCACCATCAGAGGAAGGATCGGGTTAACCGAGATGGGCACTGGACTCCTCCTCCCTGTGGAGTTCTAAAAATTAACACTGATGGTTCTTCTCGTGGGAATCCTGGTCCGGCTGGTATTGGCGGAGTGGCTCATTGTAGTTCTGGGAATGTTAAATTTTTCTTCTCAATTCATTAGGGTGATTATAATAACAATCTCATGGAAGCTCAGGCTATTTTATATGCTATGGAACAGTGTTGCTTGTGGGGATGGAGTAAGATTATTTGTGAGTCTGATTCCTAGGTGGTGGTGAACATGCTTTCTTCGCAAGAGCTTGAGGATGTTAGTTGGCAGCTGGCCACTGTTGTTAAGTAGATTCTTTTCTTCTCTTCCTCCTTTCAGTTCATTAGGTTCAAGTATATTCTGCGAGAATGGAATAGACCTGCTGATTGTTTAGCCAAATGGGCTTCTAGTCATGATCCAGGTTGGAATATTAGGGATAGGGGGCAACTGTCCTTTGAGATGGTGCAAGAATTTGATGATCTTGTTGCTCAGGATCAAGCTCCTTGTTGAGCTCTCTTTTTTGTATTCCTTTCTGTCTTAATAAATTTTTACCCCTCTTTTTGCAAATATTCAAGCTCCCAAAAAGTATTTAGGGTATTATTGTGCATTTGCATAAGATTTAAATATGATAAGAGATGGATCTTATTTTGTATTGTTTTATGTTTATATAATGTTTATCTAGATTGATCTAATGTCTAGATTTTTTAATGTCTAATTTTATTATTTTGTTTTATGCTTATTGGTTTTGTTTTTAATAGTTATTTAAAATTTGTAACTAGGTTGGTGTTTGATTTAATGTAAAAATAAAATGTCATATTATGAAGCAGATTGATATATAATTTCATAAATGGTGCTATTAAATTCTTTTTAATGAGCTCTCTTTAGTTCATTTTTTCTCTATCACGTTAGGTTTAGGTTTTGTATGCTTTAGATAGGTATTTGTATGAACCATATGTGAAAGGTACATTCAATCTGGAAAAATAGTGTAGTAAAGAGATTATTCATATTAAAAATAATATTTTTCAATATATTAATCAAATAAAAAATTCAATTTAATTTGAGTATGCAGAATACAAAACAATTTTATTAGGGAAAGTTCTTATTAGAAGAAAACCTCTAATAGAAGTGACTCCAACTCTAGTTGCAATGCAATAAACTATATGAACTATAGCAACAAATTTTGGTGGTCGCTATTATTTTTATAAAGTTGAAGAAAATAATTCATCTTCATTTTAATTTCTATTTCAATTTTATAGAGGTAATGATCATTACATACAATACATGTACTATTTATCAAAATAAGTATTAATTAGAAGTTTAAAACATCATCTAGTAAAAATAAGATTACTCAACTATAGCTTTGTAATATACACAACATGATGAATGAATATAGATATTTTAAATTGCTTGTCAATCAATATATGCATTACATTATTTATTTATATTGATTAATGTGTTTAGACCTAAGTAGTGGTTTCTAGTAATATTTGAAATAGAGGTGAAAGAAAATAACTATTTTTTGTTTAAAGAAAGTTAAAGCTAATATGAAAAATATCGAACTACAACAACTAATAAGTAGATAAAACTCTTATACACCTTATTTTAACAATTTACAAGGATTATATTAACTAATACATATGGTGCACATTTTAAAAAGTAAGTTGACATTTTTGTGCTATATTTTCCTTTAAAAATGAATTATATAAAGATTAGACCTTTTTTTATAAATATAATTAACATTTATATGAAATGAAATATTATTCATCTTGTCAACAATTTTTGGTAGGTAATTTTTGGTAGGTTTTTAGCTATATGTACATATTGTATTGGGATAAGTACATTAATCATTTCATTAGTTAATATTTTCCCAACATATTAATCCAACATAAAATTGGATTAAATTTGACTTTGTAGAAAAGACAACAATTTTAGCAAAGATGAATCTACTTAATCAAACTCCTATTAGAAGTGAGTCCACCCTAGTTGCAAAGTAACCAATAGTATGAAATGTTGCAACCAATTTTTCAAATCAATTATTTAAAAGATGATGAAGAAAATAATTGTGTCTTCATCTTAATGTTTATTCAAAATTTATATTTTATCCAATATAATAGATTTACTTCTGACACAAATAATTATTAATTAGAATTTAAAAGTATTTTCTAATAAAGATTTGGTGAACTATTAATTAGTACTTGCTGATAGGCTAAGTACTACTGTATCATGTTTTGGATTACTGATGTTAACTGGTGATTAAATAAATGTGTAATGACCAATCAATTTTATTTTTTTATTTGATCTTTTATTATAAGTATTGCATTTCTAAACTACAAATGTTAAATTTTTAACTTTCCACGACCCATAAATTATTTATCTCTCTTTTAATTGGTCATTCAAGTCTTATATGCAGATTTGTCTCTTTTGAAATTTTATAAAATATATTTTAAGTCCCACTCCATCCTTATCACCAAAATTATCTGAATGATATAATTTACCCTAGTTATTAGAAACAACCCATATGAAAGTGTAAATTATTCATATTTATGTTGAGCAATTATTATATTATAATATTGATAATTGTGTACTAATAACAAATTTTATTAAATAGTTCTTTTGAGTTTCTTTATTTAAATTTTAATATTAAATTATAAAATTATACAAATAAAACATTTTAAAACTAAATTTGAATCTCATCTAAAAATACATTTAATATAATTATAAAAATATAGAACAAATAAAAATTAATATATTTAATATATTAAATAAATATTAAATTAAATTAAAGCTAAATTTAATATTTAAGAAAATTACTAAGCCACTGAGTGACACTTGTTAGTACTTGTTTTCATTGGTTATATGGAGATTTATGAATATTGAATATAAATTTTGTTAATTTTTAATCCTCTCTCACTATTTTGGGAATTCTTTTATTGTCCATCATTTCAACATAACATAGACAAGCAATACAAAGGAAAATAATTATTAAAGGTCTTATGATTTTTTTATGCTCAAAATGAAATCAATATGATAAAAAAATTTATTAAATATATTATATTACTTTCTATATAATTCAACATAATGTTAATTGAATTTATACTATTTTCTTTATATAATTTTAAAAATATATTTAATGAATATTTAATAACATCTAGACTTGAATTATTAATATTTATTCAAATGACCTTCACTAAACTAATATTTATATATTTATTGAACTAGTAAACTAACTATTAACTATTAAACAAAACAAAATACAAATATCTATGCTTAGAGGCAAGTACTTAGCCACTTTGTGGCACTTGTTATTTATGTAATACATACATCACTATGATAGACATGGATATTTTGAATAGATTGTGAATCGATATGCATTGCATAATATAGACCAAGGATTTTGGACTTTAAAGCATCTTTGTCAATAAGAATACAAATAAAAGATTAAACAAATATATATTTTTTCTCCAACAAGTTAAACATAATAATAATAATATTCAACTACAACTTACCAATACACCAAATACCTATACACTTACTTTTCACAATTTATAATACAATAATGACATACTATGTACAAATAGATCCATAAAATTGACAATAATTATAATTTATATTTCCTTCCTAGAGATAAATTTGCATTTCAATGTGAATAGAGCAATGTTTTAATGCTTGCTATACTGACACTATTTTATATTTGTGCTATTTCATAGCAATAATAGGCAATTTTTAATTAAGTGGGGGAGTGATTGATTGCTGGCATTGGTCCACATTAGTAAAAAAACAAGCATCTTTAAATAATCTCTCTTTCGTAATTAGGGTTTAAAATAAAAACTGATAGCGTCCGTAAAAACAAGCCGACTTCCCAACAGTAATAGAGAAGTCGTGAAACTCTTGAGTCGTTTTCCGTCAATAATGCCACCAAATTTGTTTAAGATAAAATAAAGGTTTAGGGTTTAGGGCAACTCCATTTCTAACAAAGAAATAACATTTTCCTGCTTTCTTGATTAATGTCAAGTATCTATCACTTTCAAATGATTTTATGGGTATGAGTATTTTCTGAGGATTCGTAATTCATAAACTCCAATGTCTTTTCAGAAATGTATGGTGCTCAGATCATTAAATAACCAGATTTCAAGTTGAGAAGAAGTTATGACGGATTTCGTTCTAAAAAATATAATGCCTTAGCAAGGCTGTCCTGAAAATATATTTGTGAAAAAAACAAACCTAGTCTTCAAAGTAAACATTACCTTGAAGAACTAGCACTCTAATCTATTGCAGTGTTAAATGGCTAACCTACTTTCTCATTTGATGTTTGTGTTTGGTAGTACAGCAAAATAATTGTTTATACTAAAATGACCTAACATGGCTTATATTGAGTAGTACAGAGTGTTTATGCACTAATTTAAAATTAGAGATTATTGAATGATATCGAACTAGACTTATATTGAGTACTCTCTGTGTTTAAAGTAGTAATTTAAAATTAGAGATTATTGAATGATATCTAATTGACCAGTATACTTCCAATTAATTTATACTCTATACATTTTCGTTTACAATGTACATTATGAAGGGAGGTATGCATCAATCTATAAAATAATAAAGGTGAGAGCTATTGATTGTTTTCATATGTTTAATTATGTCAATTGAAACTAAATAATGATAATTAGATTTTTACACTTGTGTTAGATTCTGCAAGGATGAAATTACTGCAATAACATACATATCTTTTTTTGTCATATATTAGGAGTTGTAATAGATGAAATATTCAATTAAATATATAAAGATAGATTTAACTTAAAAGCTGAAGTAAACAAGTCCTTAAGAAGTCCTTCAAAATGATGTCGAAGAAAAAGAGTCATCCTAAAGACTCCTGAGGAGTGAGATACCCAATTTTGAATTTATGGCTATTGGGTGTTGAAGACAAGAAGGGAAGCTATAAGAATGCATCTACTACCTAAAATAATCAAAGTGATAAAATTATTCAAGCACTAACAACCAAGACAAAGAAAATGATGAAGAAAAAGAAAACAATATCATGGAAAGTGATTATAATGTTTTTGAAGTACTACATAGCAGCCAAAAGAAAGGTGGGTTGACCCCTAAGTACAAAAAGGTTGAAGAATAGTCAAGAATAGCCTCCCACTTATCTAACTAATACTAGTATTATACTTCAAAAATCAAATTAATACTAGCTCTAAAAAAGAGTAATGTTTTTTTAAGACCACTATCTAGGTAGTGCTGATAATATTTTTTAGATTTCATTAATACTCAAGGATAGTTGGATATAATTTTTCATGGAGTGGTCTATACTTGGTCTAAGAGAATAATGGGCATCTAACTCACTCATGTTAGATTGGATGGATCTTTAATCTCCCTTGACTATCTCAGTAGCTTCAATTTTTTAATATACAATCTTTGTCATTTCCCAATATCCTTTTCATCTAACAAAATTTGTAGAAAAGAAAGTTTCCCTTCCCTTTAGATTTGAGAATATGTGGACTACCAATATGAACCTCCTTAGGAAGACTACAGAGTAATAGTGAGTTGATGTTTAGGGGAAACAATGTATAGAATAAGTCTTCTTTTGGCCATGTATACTTTCTAATTTGGGAAAAATGGAGGAGGGAAATTGTGAGAGGAAAAGAGAACACCTAAACCATGACCTTAGAATAGATATTTAAATTCAATCAATTCATTTATATTGAATTATCCTAACAATGAAATATATTACTGTTTTCTATATGTAAAGTAACAATAAAAATAACTTTCTAAAATATAATAACCAATTTATTGTTATGTTTAATCTATCCTAGATAGTATTGGTCCAGATCTGAGATAAATTTGGTTGAATATGTGAATTAGCTAATCCTTATACCTTGTTGTAGCTTTTGTATTCTAGTATTGGGTTTTTGCAACTTGGTAGTTTTGAAACATCAAAAAATCCTATCATGTTTCATGGATCAAGGATGGTCATAAGATATTGGTAATTGAACAATATATTGTATAAAATTTTGTGTGATATTATGCCAATGGATTGTTGTCATATTTTATTGCGTAGACCCTAAAAATATGATAGATATGTTGTGCATGATGGAAGATTGAATCAATATACTCTTTGGTGAATGGGAGAAAGCAAGTATTCTAGCCAAGATTCCTCGCCCCATTCCACATTAATCTAAATGATATTTGAAGTTTCAAGGATTTTAAACCCAACCCTCTTGAGAACTTCATGAAGCACCTTCACCAATCATTCTCTCTTTCTCAAGAAACACAAAACTAATAGCATAAGTGGATTTCCTAGCTATAAAACTTGATATTGTCTACACAACAATAGTCTTCTCACCTCACTTCCATAATGAGATAGATTTGCTTCAAAATTTACATCTCCTCTTGATGTGTCTAATGCCTCCTCCAAATTTTCACATGAGATTAATTTCCTATAAAAGTCCATATATTCTCCACATGTGTTATAAAAGACCTCCTCAAATGATGTGGAAATAAGCATCATTAATATGATTACACATAAGATGGCTTTCTTCTAAAAGTCCACATCTCCTCTCACTATGTCTAATGCCTTCACAAGAGCTTGACATATCACCAACCAAATCCCCCCTCCATTGCTCTTCAAAGGGAAAATCATGATGTATGCTCGTTTTAGGGGCACAAATATATCATATGTCCTCTTTTTTGAAGGGACAGTTCTAGCAAGATCCAAGATTTAAAAAAGAAAGATAGATTTCTCATAAATTTAATCATTTCTAAGTGAGACACTAGCTTGAGATGTTAAAAATCTCTGTACTTCTAGTCCCTTATAGGAACCAATTAGATCTCTATTAAGTGTAGGTTCCCAAATAAACTTTGTAAAGAGAGCCAATTATAAAACTTTTACTTGTATCCAAACAAGGTGTATGAAAATAGAGTTTATGTTATTACCCAAGCTTATTTAGCATATCTATTCCAAAATACTTAATATTGTCACAAAGTTGATATGGAATAACCTTGGGGTATTTCGCACATAACTTTATAAACAAATTTTAACATCAATTTCAAAATTTCCATAAAACTTATTAGCATTATTCTACAAATGCCAACAAGTTTTGCAGATCCAATTACACCTAATGAGGATGCCAATTTCTACGATGGTTCAAAGACTATAAGGATTTTTAGTAGTTGTAATTGAATCATTTGATATCCTTCCCAACAAAATATATTGTCCCATGCAATGCAGCCAATGAAAAGATTCACACAACACTAAATTTTGTCATAAAGATTTCAAAATATTCAAGAGCAAATGTCGCAACAAGAAATGTGAAAACAAACACAACACTTGAATCCTTTGACAAAATTTCTCAAGAGCCTGACATCTCATGAAATTATTATGCAACTAATTTCATAACAATGTTAGAAAATAAGCATCACCAATCTTCATATTAAAGAAGATGACACTACATCAGGGTTAAGTTAAAGGAAGACCTTTTTCTGAGAATAAAATGATGCCCAGTAGGTAATGAATCATGTACTTTGTTTCATAAAATCTTCTCCATATAGGAATGCACATAAAGACTTCTAAATTTTCAAAATGTTTCGGAGAGACTTCACAAGAATTAGAGGAAAACAAATAATATATAGTTGGTGCCTCAACTTTTAATGACCATCAAATCAACATACTATTGGTTTTAATGTTCCAACAATAGTCAATAATAATTGTTGTACCTGTGGAAAACCTTGTTGAGTTGCTAGCAACACAAGTTTTTTAGGTGTGAGTCAAAGAGTTTTAGTTTTAATCAACTTATTATTGTAGATGTGTTGAGTTAGGTGTTTATAAGTTTCTGTTAGTTGTCAAGTTTGTGTGTGTGTGTGTGTTGTCAATATTGAAGTAGTTTTTTGTCAATCTATTTAGCAGTCATTTAGGAATGTTTTTAAGTCAAACTATTGTATAAATTTGTATCTATTATTCAATAAAATAAATTTGAAAGTAATTTCTTTCTCTATTGTGTTTTTGTTGTTCCATTTTTCCAATATGGTAGTAGAGCCATATATGTTTCAAAGGAAGTTGCTACTTTGAGAATGTATGTCTCATGCTATTGAAGATTTTTTTGTTTTGCAACATTGGAAGCTATCTTCATATTTTTATTTTACAAATTCTAAAAATGGATACACTTGTAGAAAAATATAATGGTCAAAATTTTAACACATGAAAAGTGAAAATGCAAATGTAGTTGATGAATAAAAGTTTGTGGGGCATAGTTAATGGCACTTAAATAGTACCTATAGATGCTTAAAAGAAGATTGATTGGGAAAGATGAGATGATAAAGTTGAGTCTATTATTGGCCTTTCTCTTTTAGATTCAAAACTACATCATGTTTATTTAGATAAAACATCTAAACAAATTTGGGATGGACTAATTTGTTTGAAGAAAAAACAACAAATACAAAATTTTCTTGAAAGTGTCTAGTGAAATTACTATGTCCAACCACATTAGTAATTTGTGATCTCTAATCACACAACTTGCCAAAGTTGGTGTTGTAGTTGATAAAGATGATGCTAAAGTTGTCTTGCTAAATAGTTTGGCTCCAAAATATACCAATATTGTTTCTACTCTCAATCTTCATGAACTTTAGAAGATGTGATTTTAGCACTCTTGGTTGATGAGAAGAGAACAACTACAAGATATTCAAGATAAAATACTCAACACATTCATGTATTATACTCAAAGAGTAATATGGGAAAGAGAATGTATGATAAGAATGAAAATGATTGTTGCTATTGTAAAAAGGTTGGACATATTGCAATGAATTGTAAAATTCATGAAAATGACATTCTCAAAGGTCGAACTAAAGAATAAAAAATATAATTGTTGATGTCGAATCACCTGATGTTGTTACTAATAATGCCATCATTGAAAATGAAGATCTTGTTTTATATTAAAGAAGCCTATGCTCTAAAAATAGGAAAGAATCTAGTAGAGGTTGGATGGATGCTCAAGTAGTTTGAGGTGTTATAGGATCAGAGAAGTTATACCTTTACAAGGGTATGAGGAATTCCATGTGGAAATGGTGTGTCCAATAGTTCAGGTAGATTTAAAAGTTTGGAAGCTTGGCGTTAGGTCTTTATGTGGGTTATGAGACATTTCATGTGGAGATGGTGTGTCCAATGGTGTTTCAAAGCTAGATTATAGTTGCATAACTATGAGAAAGTCTTACTCCTCTATAACATATTTCCAAAGTATAATTTTTACATAATATTTCCTTTACTTGTCACATTAAGTGGAGGTGCTATTGTTAATGTTCCAACAATAGCCAATAATATTTTTTGTACATGTGGAAAACCTTGTTGAGCTTCTAGCAACACAAGTTTAGTATAGATTTAAGTCAAAGAGTTTTAGTTTGAATCAAGTTGTTATCGTAAATGTGTTGAGTTAGGTGTCCATAAGTTTCTATTAGTTCTCAACTTTATGTGTGTTTATTGTCAATCTTAAAGTATTTTATTTTCAACCTAATTAGAAATCATTTAGGAATGTCATTAAGTCAAGGTATTGTATAAATTTGCATCTGTTATTCAATAAAATTAAGCTAGAAGCACTTTCTCTATTTTGTTTCTACTATTCTATTTTCCCAATACACACTTCATCTACTTTTGTGTATTTTCCTTCATTGTGTTTCTCATAATAGAAAGAGAAAAAAGGTTACAATTGGCACTAACCTTTAATAATTATTAAAAAATGATGAAGCACACTATACTCTAGTAGTCATGCAACCTTCCTACAAATCTGCTATTTGGAAGGAGTCCAAATTGCTTCACATATTTCATCCTTGGATGCTATCATTATTTTTACAAAGTAGGAGTCTATATTCCATCCATAATTTTGACAGGAATCTGAAATGACTTAATTTATTGTGACTTCTTAACATAATGCACAAACACAAGATAAATTCGATCTCTAATACCATGTGTTAACAAAAAGAGAGAAGAACTAATCCATCATTTAACAATGGAGAATTGAATATTGATAAATTCATTCAGATTGGATAATCCCTACACTTAAATTTGTTGGCTATATAGAAGCCATTATTGTACTTTCCATAGGCAATGTATCATTGCATTCACTTCGTCGGATTATTCAATTAGTTTCACCAATCAAAAATAACTATTTTTAAACACTTGAAATGTGTCTAAAGTTTTATAATTTATTTATTATTTCTATATAAAATAAAAATTATATGATTCGATGATTTTATTTTGTGTTATAGGAGCCTTTTTTTGGAGAGTTCTCCATTTTGCCTTTGTCTCGGCAAAAGTTTTTCTATAAACAAAATAATTTTAATCTTATATATTATATAAATTTATGAAATTACAAGATCTTATTTCTAAATCTAAAATTTTAAAACATTTATTATATCATTTCTAAATCTATGTTTTGAAAATAACTTTTTTTGATATAAACTCCTTACTACAATTTGAAAAATAATCCCACTTTTAATAAAAAAATAGATTTTAAAATTAAAATAAAAAATCAAAAAATATTTATTATAATAATTAAATGAAAATCAATACTCTATGTCACTAAATAATCAATATTTAAATCAATCTTTAATTTCTTACAAAGTACAACATAGAACATAGTTGTAAATGATATATTGCACTACAAAACTATATGACAAGTACTTGTCAATATGCGGCACTTGTTTTTCATATGTTAAAATAACTATAGGAATGACTTCCCAAAACTAACCGCTAGTTTATTGTTATATTTAATATAATCCAAATGCTAACCTATTTAATGTAATAAGGCAACAAATCAAAATCTTGATAGATTTCAAGATAAATGTAAAATTAGGGGTATACATAGATATCTAATTAATTAGGATGTGAAATTTTTATCTATATATACTTCAAGATATTATAGTCAAGGAAGAGAAATTCTATAAATAAAAATTGACTTCTATTTAGTTATGAAGTGGGGATCTTAATATAAAATTCTTCCACATGTTTATCTTGAAACAAAAAAAAAAATCTCTATTTAGTGGAATGGTAACCACTATGAAAAAGAAGATGTTATATAGGATATCATGGATTTCTATTCATCTCTTTTATCCAATGGTAGAGTTTTGGATCCATGGCTAGATCCTCATAGGGAGGATTACATTATTAATTTTCTTGAGATGAACAATGGGCACTTACTAAAATCACTTCATAGATGGAAATCCATGTTGCTATCTTCTTCTTTGATGGCTATAGATTCCCAAGCTTAGATGGTCTTCCCATTGGTTTATTTTTGAAATGTAATGAAATGTGATAGATAAATATGTAATTATAGCTTTTGAAGAACTATTTAGATCCTAAATTATCTTGTACAAGCTGAATGCAAATTTTATTGTGCTTTTACAAAGTTTGAATCTGGTACTTTTCCTGATTTTAGACAAATCAATTTGTGTAGTTCATTTTATATAATTGTTTCTAATAGCTCTATTATTAGATTGAAGCAGGTTTTTCCTTTATAGTTTCTAGTATACAAAATGAAGTTATATACCTATCAAACAAATCCTTAATGTCTCCACAATGATGCATGAAAATATGCATTCTCACTTTATCAATAAAAGAGCTATTATTCTTCTAAAGTTGGATCACCTTAAATCCTACAACATGGTTAATTGGAGATTTCTTCATACAGTTCTATGTGCTTTTTCCTTTTCATGGAACTTCAATTAAATATTGTCAACTAGTTGATTTCTACAATAAAATATGATGTCATTATTAATGGTTTTCCTTTTATTTGTTTGCTTCTTCCATGGTATTGAAACAATGGGATCTTATCTATGCTTTAATTTTTATATTAATGGTAGAGTCTCATAGTAGGTACATAACAAAATATGTTTCTATAGAAAAATTATAAGACATGTCTCCATCTTTTGCAAATATGATTTGTTCTCTTCAAAAATTGATTGAGGATATTATCCTTGTGAGGAAGAGCTCAATTATAGAGGAAAACCTTTTAGAATGTGTTGTTGAACTCTATGAATTTTTATTTTTTTTAGTTGTTAGCCTACCCAAAAACTCCATATTCATTCTTCACACTTCAAAGAGGAGGATGAGGACTACTCAAGTTTTTAGATATAAAATTTAGGATTTTCCTTCCACTTATAGGTATCTTCAATTTTATTCAAATGAGGTCCAATCATCTTTCTATATTAAGCTTTTTATATTATTCCAAGCTAAACTTGTGGGTTAAATAGGAAATCTTCTCTCCTATGCTGGGTAACTCCAATTGGCCAAAGCATTTCTACATAACCTCTCTATCTATGCTATGAGTTTCCTAAAATAATAATAAATGAAATGGATCAAATTCAAACATATTTATTATTTACTATAAATTACTAGAAATATAATACACCTTTTGGCTGGCAGTCAAATTTGTCCACCTAAGTATCTTGGAGGACAATCCATCAAATTTTTTTTAATAAATTTAGTAAGGATCATTTAGCTAAAAATACTATGGATAATCTTCAAGAAGGATAATAAATGGACTGCTATACTTAGAAGTATATACCTAGGTGGTCATTTCAATGCCAAGGGTCTACTCTAGGATGCTTGGAACATAGACTTGTGTTTCGTCTTTGTAGACATGTATTGGGAATCAAAGATACCATTTCTTAGGACCTATTATATGGCCAATTGTAAATGGGAGGAAAACTCCTCTTTGGCATGTCTAGTGGATAGGAGATGCTTCATTGTCTTTATTTCCAATATTTTTTCAATTCAAGGAGGATTGTATCAGGATGCTTGGCTATTGGATGGCCAACTATATTATCAACTATAACTTGAAGGATTTAATTTTTGTAGATACTACTTGGCTCTTAATGCTTAGCCCTTGAACTTTGTATAATGACTCTTTCATTTTCAATGTGAAACTAGATGGTAACTTCTTTGGTTGTGGGGACTTACAATAGAATATTATAGAATTTTTTCTCATCCATTTTGGGTTTTCATTTGGAAAACTATAAAACTTCCCAAAGTTAATCCCTTCCTCTTTATCTAAGCTCAAAAACTAAAATCATTTTTCTTTGAAATATTTATATTTTCATAAAGATTTTCCTCAAGATGATTATTTATAGTCAAGCTAGGAGGAGGATAAATCATAATAAATGGAGAAACATTAGTACTATCCACAAGGTTACTTTTCTCCATGATGAAATGGGTAGCATTAGGGCCTACCATTATGATTGAAGCTAGATAAAAATTATATAATTGAAGGATTAAAAGTTGATGAAGTGGGGTCCTAAATTATTTTTGTACTTCAAGAGACATTGAAATGAGGAAGACATAATCCAAATAAAAAAATTAAGATTTACATTATGTCTAAAATTATTAGTATAGAAAAAAATGAGAGTGAGTTTATTTATAATTATCTTAAAAGGTGATAAAAATAGTCAACACATGAGCTACATATTCACATTATCCATAAATCTCTCTATAAATGAATTCATCTCTCTATAAATGAATTCATTTTGAAAAAGAAGAATTGTTTTCCCTAGATCCAAGATTTTATTAAGGTTGTGTTAGTAAAACACATTAGAATTTTTAGGAATAACCTTCTTTTCCATAACTAAACAATTCGAAGCCATAATAGTTTCCAACAAGACTTCAAAGTTGACACCTCCAACATTTACCTTCCCTTGGTCCTAAGACTACACAATTTTTTTAGAGTGATTTGGCTTGAAACCATTCATACCCCAATATAATTACCTACAAGACTAGCTTGAAAAATGAGTTAAATGATTTTTTTTTTGTATACTCATCATTTTTGTCTAGCTCTTTCCAAATAAGGTTTCCTCCCATGGATTTTATGTAAACTCTATTCACAAAGCAAGTAGAAGGGGATGATAAAATAATGAAAACGGATCTAGGAAAACCTAAAAATATAAAAGCTCAAAAAGATATCATGTAACCTTGATTTAATGATTTCATTCTATATTATTTAATTCCTTATGAAAAATATGCATCATTTTCCACTTGTGAAAAATATAATATTCATGAAAGATTAGTAATTGGATTAGTTAAAAACATCCTCACAATTTCACACATATATAATTTCATCTGAGACATATTTCTTCCAAAAGTCGACATTTTTTTTAAATATGTCTAACACCTCATATAATGTTGCACATGAGATGCCTTTCCTTTGAATTTTGACATCTCCTTTCATTATGTCTAATGCCTTCTCAAGTCTTATGTAGAGGGTATCTTCTCTTCTACACAAATCGCTAAACATATGCATATAGATGAGATGCCTTTCCTCTAAAAGTCTACTCTATTTTTAGCATGTTTAATGTCTCCTCAATTTCTTGAAAAGTTATTATCTAAATATTTTCCCTCTCCTTATCCTTGGAAGGAAAACCATGATCTCAGATCCTCTCTTTTTCATTAAAGAAAAATGTGTTAATCCCCCTCTTTTCTTCAATGATAGATAAATCAAGCCCTCTCTTTTTGTCAAGGACACAAATATGTAACTTCCCCTCCTTTCTTTAGGGATTTGATTATGATACTTCTCATTTAATGAATCTTCTCTAAGCTAGAATCTAGCCCATAATAATATGTCCCCTCCTACCTCCTTTTGCTTTAACATCTTGTTCATCCATTGGTCTTTTCTACCTAGTTGTAACCTTTGAATCTCTAAAAAGAAATTGGATGTGTGTGTGTGTGTGTGTGTGTGTGTGTGTGTGTGCGTGTGCATGAACATACATGCACACATGTGTACATGTACATAATGCATATAAAAAATGTGTATAGATATAGATTTGTTTGTACAAATATACATACATATTCATATACTAAGACACACAACCAAGATATTATTAATACACACAAATTATATGTTACATGTAACAATGTGATACATATTAAACTTTTTCTAATATAGATTCTCTTACTAAGTATTAAAATTTTGGAAAACACTGAATAGATAGATTGAGTACACTTCTAGAAGTGAAAAATTCATTATTTGTAATGAATTAACAATATATAATATTGTGGTTACATTTTACTAAAAGGTACTACCATTTTCGTGATCTTTGGAGCAAACAAGCTTGTCTCAATTGTGATGTTTATTTATAGCTTGTAGAGTAAATTCTTATCTAATATACTATATACACATTTAGTAAAATATTTAATAATTAGAATTCAAAGAATCATTTAGTTGAAATTTAATAAACTAATAACTATTTTAACAAGAGGTCTAAGAGTTTTAGTCTTGTCTTCTATTAGAAAGGGTAGAATGCAAAGATTTTACAAAAGCTATTTCAAATTTGATAACAAAAAATTTGGATAGAAGATGGTATCATTGTAGGAAAATATTTTTCCTTCAATATTAAATTTCACAATAGTGTATAGTTCTACTTCAGCTCTTAAACGAAAAAAAAAATGAAAAAAAAAATAAAATAATTTATAACTTTAATTTATAAGTAGACTCATATTAGAAAAAATCATATATTGAATTTGGTGGAGATGAAAATGATTATATTTAAAAATAATTTGATTTAAAATTGAATTATAATTTTTGATAAATGATAAATAGTTAGACTTTTAAAAAACTTAGATATATCATTTCTAAAGATAATAGATTCTAACTTCTTAAACAATTTTAAACCAATAAAATTGTATCTAAACTAATATTAAATGTTATAAAAGCAGACTTAAATATTAAAAGTAAAACATAACAATTTTTTCATATAAATTGCAAGTAAGAAATACACTTAGATTTGGTATTGCGTGGTGGGGCACATTTATTTAGAACTACGATGATTGATTCATTAGACTTGGCTAGTATGGATTGCAACTAAGACTAAGGACAAGGAAAGGATTACATGGATTAATTTACATAATTATACTACTTTTCAAACAAATTGGAGATCAATGAGACAAGACTATAAAAAGAATGATAGCCTTCAACCATTTTCACAATACATTGAAAGAATTAATCTACCTTCAAATTTGAAGTTTTAGAATCTATTTTTTTTAATGACCAATATTTATAGGTTCAACACTTATTCTAGATGTACAAACCTTTTTTAATAGTTAAATATCATAATTAAGATAGGGGAACTAACAATATTATAAATAATAAGCATACAAATAATATAATATTTATGCATCTAGTGTGTGTGTGTGTGTGTGTGTGTGCTTTTTACATTTAATATTTAGATATTAGTTTTATATACATATGACCTAAAAAACTTATGAATAATATGCATCCAATTGAACATGTATAATCATTAGCACATTATAAAGGAAAATCATTCTAATGTAAAGCATCCATGTTTAATAGTGAGTTGAATTCAACTTAGAGAATAAATACTTACATTGAAATTAAAATTTATATCTAAACAAAAGTTAGAAATAATTGATAAGAAAAAAGAAATTTAAGACTATAATAGAGGTGTGGATTTACATTTAGCCTCAACTTCATTCAAGACAATAAGTAATCATTTACACCTTCAAGTTTAACTGGTGTATACATAACCTCTTTAAAAATGAATGTTAGTTACAGATCTATTCTAGTTTTGAACGAAATTGCTCTGATCTTTTCAACTTTTCTACATGTATACCTAATAGAAAAAGAAAAAGCTTAAAAGTGAATAATAGTCTTAAAATGGGACATACTTATTTTGTGGATAAACATTACCTAGCAAGTGAGGTAGCTTCAATATAGATTTGTAAGCTCTATGTGGACATTACTCCAAGCAATCTTACAATATCTTCTTAAGTATTGCCAATATAATAATGAGAAAATGCAGAAAATTGATGCTCTTACCTTCACTTGTATTTAATGAAGAAAAAAAACATCGAAATAGGATATGGTGTATGTATTTTCCAATGAGTTTCAACCCCATATTAACTTCTCTTTCAAAAAATACATGGGAGTAGTACCCATTCTAAATATTTAGAAGACAAACTTATATTTTGCCACTGAGATGCATTTGAGAAGTAATCACACAATGATGTGAAGTTTTGACTGAGAAATGACAAATGATGATTTTTTTTTTAGATGAATGGACAATGAAGGACATTCAATGTGTAAGTGGGTTTGATGAATGGTATAGTCAATATTGGTCTTCTATTAAAATAGATTGATTGATGGGAATTTGTATTGAAATAGCCTATAGATTATGTACCTATGCAATTGAAAATTTAAAAAACCAAATAATTCATAATCATCAAGAAAGAGTTTTTGTCTGCTGCAGTTAACATTTCAGAATGAAGATTCTTGTTGTGAATGTGCAAGAAAAGTTAAAATTTCAAAAAACTATAACAAAGGATTTAGTATAGATCATTTGGTATACTTGAACGCCTTGCATAGTTATAGATTCTTTTGCAGACAACATAGTACTAAAAAGATTAAATTGAATAAATAAATAAGTTACTTGGGGCTAATTTCTTGAGTGGCCTATCTAAGAAATTCATAGAGCTAAGAAACTCTCGAGCCACATCAAGATCAGATTTAATGATAGCAGCACAATCTCCTCTTATTGAATTTTTCTTTTAAGATAGATATTGCCAAATGGATGATGGTGTAATTTTCAAAATTAAAGTATCATACAATAGTCAATGGCTGAAATTACTTGTTGAGCAATAAAATCAATCCAGCTTCAACACCAATTGTTCTTTGCCCTTTCATTAATTAGAGAAATAAGTTGTAAGATGATTCATTCTATTCTAGAAAGAGAAGCAATGTTGCAGGTGAAATATTTCAACTTCTACATAAATAAAAATATTTCAATAGAAGAGGAGGAAATATTATAGAAGTGTGTACCAAATGAAACTTGAGGATTTAACAACAATATCAATGAAAAGAATGAAAAACATTTAGAAGGGGTATAAAAAAATTGCAGCAGATTGCATGGCCAAAGATAATCCCAATGCCATTGATAGTAGACACTTTGTTGTTGTTGAAGTGAATTGAGAAATAGATCTAAGTGTTTTCAATATTGTTTCTCCTAACGTGTCCTTTCTATATCACTTACATTGAAACATGTTTACATGCAAAGATATATCTTAAGTCTAATTACATCTATCAAGGTTGACATATTTTTTAGAAGTGAAAAATAATAAGACTACTAGAAAAATTCGTTGCAACCAATCATAAAAAAGAAATAAATGTGAGAAATCACAGTTTAATAGAATAATTTCTAAGATCTATAGAATAAAACAATTGTACACAAGATTTGAAGGAGAACTAATTAGAAACAACATGTTGAAAACTATAGTCTCCACCTAGCATAGGTGGGACTAATAATACATACACCATTCTAGATAAATTCATGTTTTATAAAATCAAGAATTACCATGCATTTCATTTTTATTTATCTTTATTAAAGTTTCTAGAATTTATTATTGCTTCCAAATGAATCTAACAATAACAGATAAAACAAACACATGATGATAACATATAAAGCAAATACTTAATCTATGTTTTCAAAAAAGGTTAAATATAATATTATAAAATGTTCAAATACACCAAATAAATTTTCACTTGTTTCTCATAATTTTTACTAAATCCTTGTTAAAATTTTCATTTATAACATTAAAATACTCACATATTATGTAAATCTTCGTAAAGGCTTCCTTTAGGACAGTAATATCATAATGATTAGCAGTGGTACTTTGCATGCCATGTGAAAATACGCTATCTTGCTTGACCTCTATCTCATAGCGTACATGATTAGTAATGCCCATTACAGATTAGCTCTAATATGTTAAAATTGATGACATTTTGTCCAGAATAAAAAAACATATCGCTGTATTCTCTTTCATTATTTGGTTTCAAACGAAAACCTGAAATTGGTCATGAAGAGAAGCCGACTTCTAAATAGTAAAAGAAAACTCTTGAGATTACGTGAATCATCTTCAGTTAGTTAATCCACCGACTTTGCCAACAATGAATGCGTCAATCTATGACAGATAGAACAATCAGATAACCAGAAAGATTGACATGCAATTAAATTATATATAAGATTACCCTAAATCTAAAAATTGTATTAGAAATTAAAAATTACAAAGACAAATCTTAATTGTGGCTTACCAGATATGAACACTAGAGGATTAAAACTTGTCATACACATTGCTCAGACTCACCAAACCATGTTTTAATGGCACTGCACCGTTTCTTTTCCATCTCTTTTTATCTTGAACAAAAAAATAGCCTCTTTTTATCTGTCTATTTCCGGACTTTGGCTTCCGTCGACTACCAATATCAATTTCACGTTTAAAGTTGACAAAGTCGGTGGACTAATTAACACAAGACGATTACTGTGGTCTCAAGATTGTTCTACAACTATCTCGAAGTCGGCTTATTTTGAGGGCAATTTCAGCCATTATTTTAAAAGCCCAATTATCAAAGAGTATACAATAATAAAATCGTTTTCTAGTGTCGACAAATGACATCAATCAATCACTCACATTGAAAACTTAGTCTAATATATGGTGTCAAAGATAATTATCTTCCCTATTCAATGCATCAAATTGATGCTTAACTAGAAGTAAGTTATTGATTTAAAAGAGATTGAGGAACTTGTTAGGTCTATAGAGATCTGTTGTACTGACAAGTTGTTGTGAATTAGATATCTTATAAGATTGCGCTTGACTTTTTTCAAAATAGAGATCTTGATTTGTTTAATATTCTAGTGACAGTCTTACTGGCAAGCACTAATAAAATCTAGAAACAAGTAAACAAAAATATTCACTAGTAAAATCTAGAAACAAGTAAACAAGAATATTCATATTTACCACTAGTTTGTCCAAAATGTATCAAAATATTTATTTATTTATAAAAAATCTACTACATGGCACTTCAAGTTTTATTAATAATTATTTTAATAAATAATGGATTTAGCGCATTTAGATATTACATTTACAAGTGATGGATAAACATCAAAGTGAAGACCACTCTTTCCTATAACACTTTAAAAGTTTCTTATTGAATGAAATCAATGACATGGATCTCTTTAAAAAAAAATATTGATCAATTTTGACTATTGAGTTATCTTAGTTGAACATTACCTTGAATGATGAAGAATTAATTTTATAGTTTGAATTTCCTAAGAGTGAATCCAATGATGAAACTATCTTTACAATTTAAATATATTTGATTTCAAATATCCTAATCATTCATTTTGATTTTTTTTTTCATTCAAGAAAAAATAGTGGTATGAGATTGAGTTATACAAAAATCTCTTGAAATGTTTCTTCAACTATATTATGTTATAAATTAAGTTTTTGTATATTCATAAAATGAAAACAAAATAAATAAATAAATAAAATCTAAATGATTCAAATAAGAGTTTAGACTACAATATTTGGCATGAAACCAATGATATTGTGATTTAATGGAAAATAAGAAAACTCAGCAACATATTCTTACAAGCCAAGAAAATTCAGTCATTCTAATTGAAATTGGAGTTTATACAAAGTTTGATGGAAACAAATGTTTGCATATCCATGCAAAATGAAGATGAGAAGTGCACATATTGTTTAATTACAAAATAAACTCTAAAAACTAATTAACCTATGAATTTTTAGATAAAAATTTATGTCTACTTGTAGAAGTCATAACTTTCTTCTCATTTTTCAAAATAAACTATCAACTTTTCTAGAAAGATCTCCAAGAAGTCTAATTAAGTATCAAATGGTTTGATTGCAGGGAGAGGTTGTGAAGCCCTCAAAAGTCCCAAAGACCTCCAAAAATGTAAAATTAGTGTGTGTGTGTGTGTGTGTGTGTGTGTGTGTGTGTGTGTGTGTGTGTGTGTGTGTGTGTGTGTGTGTGTGTGTGTGTGTGTGTATTAGAAAGAGAATTTTTATATTTTTCCATTTCTTCTTTTTCTAACATCCTCCACATCAATTCTGATTATTAAATTAATAAATTTTATTAAAAAATTAAACTTGATTTGAATTTTTTTTAAAATGAAAACATTAAAGTTAAGGTTGAACTTTGCAACATCTGATCATATTTTAAATAAGACATCTCCACTCTTCTCCTCCCAAATAATAAATGAGGGGTTTTCAATTTTTACTTCTTTATTAGAGTAAATTTTATATCTTATAACACATGACTATATTTCATATATCATAGAATAAGATCACGTTTTATAATGCAAGTGGCTTATAGATAAAATGAGGTGTTTGATAGCTTTTTGTTTATATATTGGTGCATACAAGCCTAACATTGAATTTATTTACCTCAAATGGTTCCAATCATCATGTATCCCAAGATTTTTTTTTTGGAGTGTTCATGAATTATATAATACAACTTCTAAACAAGTGTTGATCATATTATTACATTGTTTGATTATAAAAATGTAGTATAAGAGAAAGATCTATTTTTTGTGTTTGTTTGTGAATTCTACTTGTACCTAGAATTGAAATGATTTTTTAAGAAAACATGTCTACTCAAAACAAGTATGCTACTATTTGTAGCATAATCATGTATGTGCCTCATGCTTGAAGGAAATAGAATCATCACTATTTTAGTGATTATTGAAGAAAACAGTCCCATCTCTATCTTAATGTTTACTAATAGCTTCTAGAGGTAATCTCCATTCAACATACTAGATGTGCAATAGTTGTCTAACCCATAGAAATCACCAAGGTACATATGCCTTCATGAACCCATATTGGATACCTTGAACATTGTAGTGACTTATAATCATTTCATCAAAATATTGTGAAATTAAAAAATATCTATGTTAATTTTTTTTAAAAAATTAATGTCTTTTTCTAATACGTATAACATTATAAATGGACATGGATGTTTCAAATGGTTATTGATCATCCATATTTTAAGATTTTATTAGATCTTAATTATAAGATTAAAAATGATAGATAAATAAATCACAACTTTTTGTGAAAGAAAGTCAAACATAGTATAAAACATATTCAACTACAACAACCTATCAGTACATCAAAGTTTTATACACTTAATTTTCATAATTTGAAACACAAATCACTTACTATATATATATATATGCATTATTTATGACCTTGAATATAATCATAATTTATGTTTCTTCTCTATTGATAATTTGCATTTATGTCTCTCAATAGAACACTATTTGTATGCTACCATTTTATAGCAATCATAGACAATTTTTTATTAGGTGAGTGATTGATTGATTATTGACATTTCTCTGCATTAGAATTCAATTATCTTTTAATACTATGTCATAATTAGGTCTTATAAGGACCCAACTTCCAAATAGTAATAATAGAAAAATCTTGAGACTCTGTCAATTAATTAACTAACCGACTTTAAGCGTGAAGCAGATATTAGAAGTCGAGGTGAAACAGATCTTGAAATTGACAGAGGCAAGAAAAAGATTTAGCTTTTAATCCAAGAGTGAAAGGAAGTGGAAAGAAATGGTGGAACGACATTTTTATAATCTATGCGAAGGACAAAATCTTCAACTTCCCTGGGCATTTTGCATTAAATTAATCTGCATATCTATGCTGAAGGGATCTTAATGCCTTATATTTTTATTTTTATACGGCATGGTTGTTATAAAAACACCGTACTGTTTTGCATTCGGGTTTATCCTCCCTTTAGTATTTGAGAGTTATATTTACTATTGCTTTGCCGATATTTCTAAATCGTTTTAGTATTTGAGACTCACCAAACCATGTTTTAATGGCACTGCACCATTTCTTTCCATCACTTTTTATCTTGAACAAAAAATAGCATCTTTTTATCTGTCTATTTCCGGACTTTGGCTTCCGTCGACTATCAATATCAATTTCATGTTTAAAGTTGATAAAGTAGGTGGACTAATTAACACAAGACGATTACTGTGGTCTCAAGATTGTTCTACAACTATCCGGAAGTCGGCTTATTTTGAGGGCAATTTCAGCCATTATTTTATAGCCCAATTATCAAAAGAGCATACAATAATAAAATCATTTTCTAGTGCTGACAAATGACATCAACTAATCACTCACACATTGAAAATTAGTCTAATATATCGTCTCAAAGCTAATTATCTCCCCTATTCAATGCATCGAAGTAAGTTATGGATTTAAAAGAGATTTAGGAATTGCATATTTTATGTCGAACTTGTTTGTAAATGGGGTAAAGTAGGTCTATAGAAACTACTTGTACTTACAAGTTGTTGTGAATTAGATATTGTTTAACTTTCTAGTTTTAGTCTTACTCACAAGGACTAATAAAATCTAGAAACAAGTAAGCTAAAATATTCATATTTATCAATAATTTATTTAAAGTATATCAAACTATTTTATTTATTTATCAAAATTCTAATACATACTTCTATAAGTTCTATTAATAATTATTCTAATAAATAATGCACTTAGCACATTGAGATATTACTTTCACAAGCTATGGATAAATATCAAAGTGTAGACCACTCATTCCTGTAACACTTTAAAAGTTTCTTGTTGAATGAACTCAATGACATGAATCTCTCTTAAAAATTGAGCAATTTTTACTATTGAGTTATCTTAGTCGAACAATACTTTGAATGATGAAGAAACTATTTAATAGTTTGAATTTCCCAAGAACAAATTTAATGATGAAATTATCTTTTCAATTGAATTTTCTTTTTTTTCAAATATCCTAATAATTCCTTTTCAATTTTTCTTTGAATCAAGTAAAAATAGTGGTATGAGATTGAGTTGATACAAAAATCTCTTGAAACATTGCTTCAACTATATTATGTTGAGGATTAAGTTTTCATATATTCATAAAATGAAAACACATTAAAAAAAAATCTAAATGATTCAAATAAGAATTTAGACTAGAATATTTGGCATGAAACCCTTGATATTGTGATTTAATTGAAAATAAGAAAATTCAATAACATATTCTTACAAGCCAAAAAAAGAAAGAGTCATTCTAAATGAAATTGGAGTTTATACAAAGTTTGATGGATCCAAAGGGTCACCAATATGCATTGGAAATGAAGATGAGAAGTGCACATATTACTTAATTAAAAAGTAGACTATACAAACTAATGAACCTATGAAGCATTAGATAAAAAATTTTGTATCCTTGTACAAGTCATAACTTTCCTCTCATTGCTCAAAATCACAAACCGTCAACTTTTCTAGAAAGATCTCCAACAGTTCTAATTAAGAGTCAAAAGGTTTGATTGAAGGGAGAGGTTGTTAGGCCTTCAAAAGTCCCAAAATCTCCAAAAATGTAAAATAAAAATATCTATAAAATAAAATAGAACTAGTTTTAAAAAATTTCCATTTCTTATTCTGCTAAAATCCACCACATGAATTTAGATTATTAAATTAATCAAAATTATAAAGATGTAAACTTGATTTGAATTTTAAAAAAATGAAAATATTAAAGTTAAGGTTGAACTTTGCAACATGAGATCATATTTTAATTAAAACATATGCACTCTTCCCCTCCCAATCATAAATATGAAAGGTTTTCAATTTTTACCATTTTATTAGGGTAAATTTATATCTTATAAGACATAGACTATATTTCATATATTATAGAATAAGATCATGTTTTATAATGCAAGTGGCTTGTAGATAAATGAGGTGTTTGATAGATTTTAATTTATATATTGGTGCATAGGAGCCTAACATTGAATTTCTTAACCTGAAATGGTTCCAATCAACATGTATCCCAATTATTTATTTTTGGAGTGTGCATGAACTACATAATACAACCTCTAAACAAGTGTTGATCATACTATTACATTGTTTGATTATAAAAAAGTAATCTAAGAGAATGCTTTACTTTTGTGTTGTTTTATATTATTGTAAATACGAATTAGTTCTACCTAGAATTGAATTGATTTTTTAAGAAAACACTTTTATGTTGAAAGAGAGTATGTCTACTCAAAACAAGTCTACTACTATGTGTAACATAATCAAGTATGTGTATATTTCTTAAAAGAAATAGAATCAATACTATTTTAGTGATTGTTGAAAGAAACAATCTCATCCCCATCTTAATGTTTAGCAATAGCTTGTAGAGGTAATCCCCATCCAACATACTAGATGTGCAATGGTTGTCTAACCCCTAGAATTAACCAACACACCTATGCCCCAATGCACCATATTGGATTCCTTGAACATTGTAGAGATTTATAACCTTTTCAACAAAACATTGTTAATTGAAATTAAAACTACCTATGTCACAATTTTGTTAAATTAATAAGTTATTTATAATAGTATAACAATATAAATAGACATGGATATTTCAAATAGTTATTGATCCATGTTATAAGAGTTTATTAGTTCTTACTAATGAGATTAAAAAATTTACAGATAAAGCAAACACATATTTTTGTAAAAGAAAGTCAAACAAAATATAAAACATATTCAATTAGAACTACTAGTACATCAAATTTTTATGTACTTGATTTTCATAATTTAGAACACAAATCACTTACTATATAAAAATTTATTTATTTGTGACATTAAATAAAATCATAATATATATTTCCTCTTTATTGATAATTTGCAATCATCTCTCAATAGAACACTATTTGTATGTTACCATTCTATATCAATCTTAGACAATTCTTAGTTAGATGAGTGATTGATTGATTGTTGACATTTCTCTACACTAGAATACAATTATCTTTGTGTACTCTCTGTCATAATTAGGTCTTATGAGGACCCGACTTCCAAATAGTAATAGTAGAAAGATCTTGAGACTCCGTGAATCCTCTTTTTTCAATTAATTAACCGACTTTAAGCATGAAATAAATATTAGAAGTAGAGGTCTAGAAATTGATAGAGGCAAGAAAAAGATGTAGCTTTAATGAAAGATTGAAAGGGAGTGGAACAAAATGGTGGAATGACATTTCTTAGTTTTATAATTCCTCCTCTACTTGAGGGCTACAAAGTTTAAAAGTATAGGGTTGTAAAGTTTTAAGAGTTCACAATTTTTTTTTATGTGTGTGCATTTTGCATTAAATTAATCTGCATATCTATGCTAAAGGGAACTTAATCCCTTATATTTATATTTTTATAGGCCATGGTTGTTCTTTAAAAACTCCATAAATTGCTTTAACATTAGGGTTTATCCTTCCTGGAGTATTTGAGAGTTATATTTACTATTGCTTTACCATTATTTTCAAATCCTTTTAGGGTTTATATTCTCTAGTTTGTTGTACCATATAGCTATATTTTTATCTAGGACTCGAGGTCTATTTATGTGTCTTAAATTTTATCATCTCTAACTAATATTAATTATTTTCAGAACAAATTTGTTAGAGTTTTATATATCAATATTTTTTAGGATAATATTTTTATGGATGAGAACGCCATTGTAATGGATGTCCAATTTGTGTGGTCTTCCATCTGCTCCTATTTTCATTAAGTTTGCACAGTTCTATAGATATTTTAAGATTGCATTTTTTTAATAGAAATTCAATTATTTAAGAATGATTATGAGACCGAATATCCTTCTTACAAGATGCACATTCTATTTTCATAAAAAAATTAAGAAATAATAATCCATATTGTAAATATTGAAAAAAAGAAACAAAAAAATTAAACAACGCTCTTATGGAATGCACTTGGCTATTGATCTAAGTATCAAATCTCCCAAAGCTAATCTCATAAATAGTTTTATCATATGGATGACTTCCCAAATTAGTTTTTTGTGATCCGTATGTTTGATACCACTTTTCTCACCAAGCAGTTCACTATGTCTAACTTCTCTAATTTAATATTCTGCAGTACCATATCTCTTCTGATTTAGAGCTACAGAGTTTGTGGGTTGTTTTGCTTGTATCAATTTGACTTGTCTAAGATTTATAGCCCTTCATTGTCAAATTTTACTTGAATAGTTTAATGTGTGTTGTTTATTATATAGTATTACCATTAGAATGTTTTTACTATTAAAAATATTACTGTTAAAGTTCTAAAGTTTAAAAAAATTATTGCAATTAAACTCTTGAAAAAGATAGCTTAATTAATCTGAAAATGTTATAAGAGTTCTCAAATTGAAAAAACATAAATTTTAAAACTTCACTCTTACAAGCCCTGCTCTGTAACTAGTTAGCGCTTTAAAACAATGGGAAGATTTCCTACCGCAATGGAATTTAAATTCTGGAGACTGATTAAAGCGAGTCTATATATTTTGAAGTAACATAGATTCCTTTTTCTTTTACTAGTTAAACATGTCTTGGCTGTAGAACTAGTTTATTAAAAGTTAAAAAGACAACAAAATTCAACATGGAAACTGATATCTTTCAAACATCAAATTAATTCAATCTCATAAAGAATATTAGATTATTTTTTCATTCCATCAGATATGTTGTTGTCGTTTATATTTACCTTAGTTCTTTATAAAATTAAACTTAAGTATATATACAGATTATGCATATTTATATCAAAATTGTGAAGATATGAGGTCGTAAGGAGACATTTGAACATGAATCACCCCATCGAAAACCTTATGGCCTTGTCATTAAAGCACAGCCCCATTAATTTAATTGAAATATTTTTAATGTAAAAATTAATCTATACCTAAATTTAGTTCATCATATTTGTAATCATTTTAATCACATTATCACTCATCTTTAAAGATTGCTCATCTTAATTCCTAGATCTCTTATTTGCCATATTGGATTATATATGTGGGTGCATATTTGATGTAGGTCATTTAACCATCATAGTTTGTCTAAAAAAATATAATCAATATTAAAAGTAAATCCACTAAATACTTTTATACGTGTCATTATGAGTGGACTTTGAAAATATTATATTTGTGTTATTTAAATTTTTTTTTTTTTTAAGACTTTGTCAATCAAGAAAGGTCATGAGCTTTTACATCAAGCTAGATGGTAGAAGAAAAGGGAAGAAGTCATGAAAGTGATCATTATTAAAGAGATTTTTTTTAAAGAAAGAAGAATAAGCACCAGGGAAAGGGAGGAGTTTAGAAGAAATGAAGCACCCAAAAATAATAAATAAAAATCATATTAAAGAAATGAGATATGTTTAGAGGAACACTAACCACTGCGAAAAGGGATACAAACTCCACAAAGATTACATAATTAAAAAATATGGGTTTAGAAAGGAACCCTGATCCAAATTACAAAAGAAAACTCTTGCATTGGAGAATGAAAAACTAAGGAAATTAAAATAACAACTCATTTTAAAAAGCACCTAAAACCTCTAATCAGAAGGACCACCTTAAATAGAAACAATTTCCAGCAAGGAAAGAGGAGAAAAATGTTCTAAAATTTTGGTTTCGAAAGGCATGGAAAAATCCATTTCTTTTACTGGTGTAGTCTTAAAGCCTCCCACCCCTCAAAAAAATTTTAAAAAACTTTTATTGATAAGATCCCCTTGATTAGAGAGAATATCCAAGAAGATTCATGAGGCCAAAAATGTCTTAGGAACAAGTAGCTTTTGAAGGCACCCAAAAATCCATTGACCAAAACAAAGATGGTTGAACCATCAAGAACACGAGTTCCAACTAGAAAGATAATCAAGCCCAGAACACCTCCACCCTTAAGTAGCCATAGCCAAAAAAAGTTCCCCTATAATAACCATTAACATCATTCCAAAAGCTAATATCTGTTGAATTATTAAACTAATTAGGTAAGTTTAAGATTAGTAAATTTAGTTAGATATTTAATTTATGGGAAGCTATACATAGCCAACACTAATTTTGAATACAATAGAAAATTATTAATCAATTATCACATTAATTTTCAACATTTTTATATCTACATTCTCATATGGTATCAGAGCACATCGAGTTTCTTCACTTGTATTTTTTTTGGAGATTAAACATGGTAATAGAAAGATCAGTCTTCCTAGTAGATTATGTCACAAACTAGCACACAAAGTATTGAGGTAGACAAATAGAATGCACTTGTAATGCCTTCAATATTGGCACAACCCTTCTAACTTTCTAGATTAATCTTACATTTAGGTTTGATGGTAAATAGAGAAGAAATTATAAAAGATTATTCTATGAATTCCTTTTTTTGTATCCATATAGATTTTAGTGTTTAAGGGTTTAAATAAAATTAATGGAGTAGAGATCTTTTTCTATTGACCCATTGATGATTAAAAACCATTTAGTGAGTAAAAATAATATTTTCTTCTATGTTGGACCTATGAAGAGATAACCATGTGAATAATAGCATTCAAAGGTTCTATTTGATAGTTGTCATTATCCCTTAATCATTGTGTTTTTTTTGTGTCTACCAAGAAATTTTTGCAATGGTGAGAGTGTAGTTGTGTATACTTCTATGTCTTCTCTAGTGTTTATATTCTCTCTGAATCAGATGCATTCTCCTTAATTACTTATGTCCAAAATGATTTATAAAAATATAGAACTCAATGAAGATGAATTTTGTAATATCAATTATATAATGGTTTCATGAACACTAATTTATAGATGAATGAGAATGAATTTTTTTGCCCTTTTGAAACCATGACATTTTTAATCACTCTCTAAAAAAGTGAAGATTTTACATGCCTAGGAAATTTGACCTTGATCAATGAATAATTGGGATGAATAGAAGGATGTGTAGAATGATTCAAAGACTGAGTGATGTTCTCGAGAATCATCATTTAGGAAAATAATTTCATTAGGCTTTAATTGAGTGGCATTGAAGTTGTTCTTAGTGGTTCAACTATTTCCATCAAGTCATATTACTAGTAAATCAAAGTTTGTAATCTTAAGGGTTAGTTATTTGGTTGAAATCTTCACAAAAACACATAAACCATCAAATGTATAATTTATAAAAAGATACCACAAGGTGTTGGATGAAATGGAGGAAAGAGAGTTTTGATCATCTTGAGATAGATTCTTGCCTAGATGATTATTGTATGAGAAGAAACTATTTGTGTCCTTGTAAAGTTAGGGATTAGCAGATTCATCATTGAAGAGAAGAGGGTACTTAGCTTATTTAAGTCTCTAAAGAGAAGAGGGTACTTGGGGTTATGATTTTGATTATACATATCAATGGTGATTATTTCTACAACACTCGGCAAGGTGTTAGACACACTCAGAGGAGATGTGAAATTTCAAAGAAAATGTGTCTCATTGTGAAGGGGAGGTGCAGTTTTTCATTAGTTTGGTGTATCTTGAATGATTGAGGAGAATTGATGAAGGGGCATAATCAAAGTCTCTAGAGGATTGGTTTACAATAACCCCTTTAACCTCTAATCTTGTTCATATTAATGTAATAGGATGAGAAATGTAAAGAAGTTACATTCCTATGAAGATCCTTTGGTATTTTTTTAAAGGAAAATAATGGAATTATATAGACAACACTATTAAAAACATATTTATTAATAAATTTTGAATAAAATAGAAAATAATCAATCATCAACTGCATCAATCTTCTAAAGTTTTCTATATGCATTCTCATTATCCACCTCCAAAGGATATACGAGCACCTTGATATTCTATATGAATCAGGAAAACTAGAGCCCAATGATCTGTCCACATTGAATATGCAAGAGGAATCCTCACCTCAATAGGGATAGACTTAACATAAATAGAATCCAAATAGAGGGCTATCCAACCAATAACTAGCATGCCTCACAAGAGAAAATATTTACAAGAGTGGAAGGGGAAGATAAAAGGTAAAATAGAGAACCATAATCAACTATAGGTGAGCGAAAAAAAAAATATTACTCAAAGATAAAGACACCATCTCCAAAGATGGGGGGACCCAACTATCTGAAGCTAATGACCAAAGAATACAAGATCTATCACAAGGAAAGTCAAAGCCATGCAAGATCTAACCTAGGTCTAGATAGAAATATAAGGTACAACCTCCAACAACATAGAGAGACCCTTCAATAGTCCTCCAACCTTTTCCTCCTCCCAACACAACATAGGATGAAGGAAAACATTAACTACACCTTCAACCCATAGGAAGAAGAGACCTACAATAGCTACCAATCCTGCTAGATAAAATACAAAACTATATCAATGAGCAACCTACAAAAACTTAGAACGGAACAAAAATAAAAAAACATTGAAAGGAGCCACTAAATAAAACCATAAAATATCATAGATCCTCCTTTTACATGTAAAAAAAATTCTAGTAATAGAAGATTAAAAAAAAGGGAGGAACTAAATGTGAGATAAAAAGCCCCCAAAAACAAGGACCTCAATGAACTTATATAGTTCTACTACAAACCTAAAATACAAGAAGCTAGTCTTAGAAGGGAAAACCTCCAACATTTCAGTAGTTTGAAAAGAATTTTAATGTTCTCATTCCAATATAGGCTAGGATAACTAACTCAAATCCATAGCATTCAATAAAACTTCCACAACACACTTGACAAATGAAGAATTAGTGTAAGTTCTCTCCTCCTTAGCAATGAATATGTCCTCCCATACAACACCACTAAAAAATTCTCCTTTTATGATCCCCACTTTTCACCCACAACATACTCCATCAAAATTTATTTATTTATAATGTTCTATTTAAAGAAAATGTTTCATTCATACAATATCATGCTAGAAGGTAAAAACTTGCCTACTTGAGGAAATTGTTGCATTCATACAATACCATTCTTTTGTATGTTTTATAAATTATTGCTTGCATGAACCATATCTAAAAGCTATGTGGTATCCAATATTAGAATGAAAATAGAGAAAAAAAAGACATTAACACTCTAAATGAAAAATATGTTTCTTTTAATCAAATCAGTTAAAGTTTACTAATATATCTACTTTATCCAAAAATTGAATTGAATTGAAATTTTCCTAGAACACATTACAAAGTCTAGAAGGAGTACTAGTACTAGGAGTGAGTGTGTTCAGACTTGGTTGTAATATAATCAACTTTATTTTTCTATAATTTATTTAATTTTTCTTTTGTTCTAGGAACTATTGAAGAAAAAAATTAGATCTCCTTGAAAATAAAATTGAACCATCAACAACTAAAGAAGCTCTAAATTCACTAGAGTGGAAAGATGCCATGGTGGAAGAATATAATTCCATACTTCAAAATGATGTTTGGGATATTGTACCTAGACCTAAAGACAAATCAATTGTATCTTTAAAATGGTTGTATAAAATCAAATACATCGCAGATGGAAGTATTGAAAAACACAAAGCTGGATTTGTTGCTTGAGGGTTTTCTCAAAAAGTTGCCATTGGCTATGAAGAAACTTTTTCTTCAGTGGCCTGTTACACTTCTGTAAGAACAATCATTGTTTGTAAAAAATACTTTCCTAAATGGGATCATTAGTGAAGAAGTCTACATAGAGAAACTTGAAGGGTTCACTATGAAAAATAAAATGTTTTATGTATGTAAACTCAAGATAGCACTTTATGGTCTCAAACAAGCCCCTCGAGCTTGGTATGAAAGGATAGACAACTACCTATCCAAACTTGGATACTCAAATAATGAAGCTGACTCAAACATATACTTCAAAACCTCAAAGGATGAAATGTTAATACTTATTCTATATGTTGATTATTTACTAATAATAGGAGATGATAGCTTGATTGAAAAATGAAAACAAGACCTCATAGCCAAATTTGATATGAAAGATCTAGGGTTACTACACTACTTCTTTGGACTATAAGTCAATAAAAAAAAGGACTACATCTTCTTACATCAAGGAAAGTACACTTAGGATATTCTAACTAGGTTTAGAATGATGGATAGTAAGCCCTTATCTACTCTAATGGAAACAAACTTGCACAAGCTAAAAGAACAAGCTATAAATTCTAAGCACATCAATCCTACTCTCTTTAGATAGATCATTGGATCTCTTATGTGTCTTGTAAATAATAGAGAAGACATATTTTATGCTACCAATGTTTTGAGTTGTTTCATGTGCAAACCTAAGAAGATTCACTTAATGACTTCCAAACACATTTTGAGATACTTATGAGAAACTATTGGTTTTGGTTTAATGTATACAAATGCTTAGATAAATTTTGAAGGATACACTGACTCAAATTGTGAGAATTCTTTAGAATAACTGAGAGGAGGGGGGGAAGGTGGGGGTGCTGTGAATCATTTATTCAAGGTTTAAATGTCCAAATAAAACCTTTTCAATTCAGTGAACACATAAAACTTTCTTTACCATGCATGCATTCATTGTGAGTTAACCAAAACTAATATGTTACTATGAAACTATTATACAGAAATGTAAAGCATAAAACACTACACATCCATCAATACTCTTGACACAATGGTTTAATGTGGAAACCCAATTTGAGAAAAACCACTAGTAACATACTACTCCTTTCTCACTCTTTTGAAGTGATTCCCTATTAAAGGCCAACCCTATTAAAGGTTAAAACACACACTATTAAATGTGACCTAGTTAAGGGATTTCAATCACCCTATTAAAAGTGAGCCTTGTTAGGGAACTTTAGGTCATTCTCTTGGAATGCCACCCTATTAAAGGATTTTTCAGTGAAATGGGGAGGACCATATATCCCCCACCAAGATAGATACATATACCTCCTGCCCAACAAGTGACTATTAAGTCAACCTTTCTCCAAAGGATTTACCATAATCAGATACAATTTTTAGAGAGTAATAATAGAGTTTGATTTGATACAACTTATAACCTTATTTGTAGATTACATATCACTATTCAGTCCTTGTCTCTGCTTGGCTTCCAATCTTTGTAATTCTGACAGCATGTTCAACCTTCAAGCATTCATCTTCATTAAGCCTTCTTGCTTAGCTCACCATTGTAGACTTTTTCACTTAGGTCACATGATGAAACAAACCCTTCTTCCTTCACTTTGTCAAATTTTTGCATCCAAAATCTTTTTGACCTCTCTCAACCTTTGCTTCATGACTAGCCATCCATAGATATAGGGAATTAGAACTCATTTTCCCACTCAATATCCATCTAAAAAATTAGGGCTTTTGATGGATTAGGTAGGATACAATGTATCTACCTGACATCTTGTCTTCTTTAGAAATTTTTCCTAGAATCCATTTGAATTTGCGTCCAAAATGGTTTACATAAGATTTTGTGCCTCCAACTCATCAGTCTTATCTTTCTCCTGATTCACAAGTTCTAAGAAAATGAACTCGTTAGCTTCTATTTGGTGAATCTTTGATCTTTTTCATAATGTAGCACCTCAACATTATCAATTTACTAATGCTCAGCACATACTGTGTTACTCGGCATCAACTGTAAAATCACTCAGCATCAATTGGATTTTATTAGTGCTCGCCACCTACTGAAAACAACTCGACATCTACTAACTTGCTTGGCACTTGTTAGTTTGCTCGACATTCACTAGAAAATGCTTTCGCTTAGCTCCAATTGACATTTTGCTTGGCTTGCACTAACTTTACTCGACACCTTCTATCAACTTGATCAAGCTTAGCAAATGAACTTTGTTCAACATTTTTCATCTAAACTTTCTGACTATAGCCAAATATTTTGTAACCCCAAGTAGATCATCAATACATTATATTATCACTATCTGAACTGATTCTTGCACTTCAATACATAATCATAACTCAACCTTTCCTCTAGGTACTTTTGTTAAATCTTGTTAATCAAATCCTCTTTGTCAATCAACTAAGTGATAGTGCTTGAAACATATAAGCAATTATCTTACCAACATATAGCAGGTTTGACATTAGTGACAAAAAAATGATTGAAAAAAACTTCTTACAACAATGTTCTTAACTCAAATGATCCTTTTCAATCATATATCAACAATCCCACTCTTTGGCATTGATGGCAAACCAAACTAATCAACCAGTCAAACATCAAACTAACTAGATTAAATAGTAAGGCAATACCAAAGAAAGCTTGTAATTAAAACTTCTCCCTCTATCAACAACTCCTTCTTAGGTTAAAAAATCTCACTTATCTAATTCTCTTTTGTCATGGATCAAAATATCTCCCTCTTTTGTTTTTTTTCTTTCTTCGTTTTTCTTTCAATACTCTTTTGATCTTCTATTGATGTACTTTTACTTCATTGTTCTTCTTTTACTCTCCCTCTAGCTTGATTTTCTACTTTCATAATCTTCGTCATGATCAATATGCACTTTATTAGTTTATTGAATTCTCCCTCTTTGACAACAATGCCAAAGACACGTACACAACACTTGGCATCTTAATATATGCAAACATAGAATTTTGCAAGCTCTTCAATTTTCTCCCTCTGTCACCTTGCTTGTGATTGATTTGAAATTTCAGCATTATGATTACTTTAGACAGCTTCCTAAAGTAAGATCCACTTCATCAATTTGTATGAAATACATGTTAGCTTGTTTGATGCAGGGTACTTTCTCTATCTTTTACATAGCCTTTGATAGGGGTATCACCCCTAATTTACCTCTCAGATACTCATAAGTATGCTTGGGTAATTCTTTGGTGAAGATATCAGCAATTTCCTCTTTTGTGTTGATATACTCCATCTTCACTTCTTTTTCTTGAACCAACTCCCTTACATAATGATACTTTATTGCAATGTGCTTTGTCTTTGTATGCATATAGGATTCTTTGATATATTTATAGTACTTGTATTATCACAATAGAGTGTTATTGGTTTAGTGATTTATTCTTTCATTCTTTTTAGCAACTATTTGATCCATATAATGTTTGTGCAATTGATAGCAGTAGCAACATACTCTACTTCAGCAATGGATTAGGAAATACAACTCTACTTCTTGCTTGTCCATGTAACAAGTCTTCTTCCTAATAAAAATGCTCTTCCACTAGTGCTCTTCCTGTCATCAATATTTCTAGCCCAATCAACATCAACGTAGGCTTTTAGTTCAAACTTTTCATTCTTCTTATAGTATAAGCCATACTCTTTTGTTCCCTTCAGGTATCTCATTACCCTTTTCACTACCATCAGGTGATTTTCTCTTGGGTTAGCAGAGAATCTAGCAACTATTTCCATAGCTAATGCAATATCAGGTCTGTTGTGTACTACATATTGCAGTTTTCCAATCATGGATCTATATAATGTTTGATTGATCTTAGCTGATTCATCATTCTTTGATAGCTTGAGTGTTGCTACCATAGGTGTACTTACTAGTTTTGAGTCCTCAAGTCCAAATGTTTTTCAGATCTCCTTGACATATTTTGACTAAGTAATATATACACCATACTTCATTTGATATACTTGTAGTCCCACAAAGAATTCGATCTCACCAAACATTGACATCTCAAACTCTTGCTTCATTTGATTTGCAAAATAATTAAACAAAACATCTTGTCCTCCAAATATAATGTCATCAACAAAAATTTTAGATAATAGTATACCTTTTTTCTGCATCTTTCTTCATGTACAAATTTTTGTTATCATCTATCCTTTCAAATTCAATCTTCACAAGATAAGTATGAAGTTTTTCATACCATGCTCTTAGTGCTTGTTTGAATCCGTACAAGCTTTGTACAGTTTGCATACCATGTTTTTACTATTTTTGTCCAAAAATCCTTTTGGTTGTTCTATGTAGACCTCTTCTTCTAATATTCTATTCAACAGTGTAGACTTGACATCCATCTGGTAAACTTTGAAATCTTTATAAGTAGCATAAGCAAGCAGAATTCTTACTCCTTCCATTCTTGCAACAAGGGTAAATATTTCTCCATAGTCAATTCCTTCTTCTTGTGCATACCCTTTGCAAACTAGTCTTACTTTATTTCTATTTACTTCACCATTCTCATCTAGCTTATTCTTGAATACTCATTTTGTGCCAATCACATTCTTGTCCTCTGGCCTAGAAACTAGGCTCCAAGTCTTGTTCTTTTTTTTCTGCTAAATTTCTTCTTCCATAGCCTTGTACCAATCATCATCTTCCAATGCATCATTTACTGTCTTAGGTTCCTTCATTCTTAGGAAACGTGATTCACCTCTCAATCTATTTCTTCTCATTGGCCTTGCATCTTTGTCTCCAATGATTTGATCTGCAGGATGGTGTTTTTTGATATATTTGGATAGTCTAGGCTTAGTTCTTGTGATTGCATTCTATCTCTCAGCTTCAATATCACTATGTACATCTCTATCAAGTATTTCAACATCTCTTTCATGTGTGCTAATCTTAGAGTCAGATTGTGCATTCTCATCATTCTGTAGCTTGGCATCTAAATGCAACTCAGTATTCATAGTGTGTGACTCGATAGTTGTTGACACTTGTTGTTGATTTGCTGCATGATTTGTGACATCTTCTTTAATAAGCATTCCTTCATAGTAGTATGCAAATATCTTGTAATCTTCTAGTTCTTTTGTAGATTCAACTTCATGTGCTTCTATAAACTCATCAAAATTCACATTTGCACTTTCCACAATTTTTTTAGTGGTAGTAATTAAACATTTGTAAGCTTTACTTCTTTTTGAGTAACCAAGGAATATAACTTCTTTACTCTTTGCATCAAAATTTCCACTTTCATTAAGAATATAGCATTTGCTTCCAAATACCTTAAAATATTTCACAATAGGTGGATGACCATACCATAATTCAAAAGGTGTTGAGAGAGTACTTTTCTTTACTTACACACGATTCATAGTGTATACTATAGTACTTACAACTTCTCTCCAGTATTTCAGGACAACATTTTTCTCCATCATTAGTGTTCTGGCATAGTCCATTACAAATCTATTTCTTCCTTCAAAAATTCCATTTTGTGGGGGAGTCCTTGGTGCTGATGTCTACCTTTTAATTCCTCTATCATTGGAGAATATTTCAAATTCATGTGAAGTGAATTCACCTCCTCTGTCTAATCTCAAGAATTTCAATCTCTTACCTTTTTCTTTCTCAACTCTTTTGAAGTACCATTTAAAAATTTGAAAATTATCTAAGTTTTGTCTTAGAAACATGACAATCATCATTCTAGAGTAATCATCAACAAACAACATTATATACATGTCTCCTCTGTAGCTTTTCACTTCAATAGGTGCAGACAAGTCAGTATGAAAAATTTCAAGTATCTCCTAAGTGGTATAAGTTTTACTTTTAAAGATTGACTTTGTCATCTTGCCTAGTTGACATTGTTTGCACATTATATTTTTTGGTTTCTTCAACTTAGGCAAACCTCCAACTCTTTTCATGTTACCTATACTAATCAGATTGTCAAAAGTTAACATGACACAATCTCTTGTGCTAAAGCCATACATCATCAAATTTTGTAATAAGTGTTAGAATAACTTTAGAATAACTAGGGCAGGGGGTGGGGGTGAATCAATTGTTCAAGGTCTAAATGTCCTATTCAAACTTTTCTTCAAGTGTAGTAAACCAATTCAATCATTTTTTCATTTAATCTTTAACTTATCTAATCAACAAGTTACTATACATCAACATGCAAATATAACACTCAAGAAATCAACACATGACACAGTGATTTACATGGAAACCCAATTTGAGAAAAATCACCAGTAACATGCTACTCAATTCTCACCCTTCTAAAGTGATGCCCTATGAAAGGCCTGCCGTGTCAAAGGTTACAACACACAATTAAATGTGACCTTGTTAGAGGATTTAACCACCCTATTAAAAGTGGGCCTAGTTAGAGGACTTTAGAACATTCACTTGGAATGCCACCTTGTTAAAGGATTTACAAATGGTTATTAGGCCAACCTAAGTCCATAGGATTTTCAGATCTAATACAATTGCTAGAGAGTATTAGAAAAGCTTGATAGAATTACAACATACAACTTATCTTATAGATCTTAGATCACTTCTTAGCTCATAACCTTGCTTGGTCTTCTATCTTTGCTACTCTTAATTGCTTACCTTATCTTTCAAGCTTTGTCTCCTTGAGTCTCCATACTCAATGTACTAGTGCAATCATCTCTTAATGACCACTTGTAGATGCAATGCCTCTGCGCTCTTCCTTCTCCTAGATGTCTCCTTCTTGACACCCTTTTAACCATTTTGTAGATTTGGCACTCTAGCAGGAACAATATCAGAAGCTCCTTGTTTCTTGGTCTATGATTTCTTAAATAGAGGTCTTGGAATTCTTTTTCCTGCTCAATTCTTCCATTTTTCAATTTCAATTCGCATGGATTAGGTAGGATACATTGTATCTAACCCATATTCTATTTCCTCTAGAAACTTCTTGACTAATCCTTTAGAATTCACCCAAAAATGGTTTACAAAAGATTTTGTGCCAACAACTCATCATCCTTATCTTCCAACTCATTCACGAAACTCAATGTAACCACTAAGTCGGCTTATATTTGGAAAATCTTCCTTATTAGGTATAATACAGTAGCTCGGCACTATTGAAATACTAGTGCTTGGCACATACTGTGTTACTCAGCATCAACTATGTTTTTTCTGATGCTTGGCACTTGAAGATCACTCAACATTAATTGAAAATTTTCTAATGCTTAGCACTTGAAGATCACTTGGCACATACTAGAAATATCTATTACTTGGCTTGTACTAAGAATTTACTTGGCTTCAACTAACTTGCTCAACTTCAACTAAGAATTTTAGTCTAAACTTTGCAGTCATCCTTGTTACAGCTTCTTCCTCCAATGTTTGTAAGTGTGACCAACCTCTGTATCTTTGAGTATGTTATTAATACACTACTTAGCCATTATCTTAGCTAATCCTTGCACTTTATTACAACATCATAACTCAACCTTTTCCTTAGATGCTCTTGTTACATCGTGTTGATCTAATCCTCTTCATCAATCAACTAAGTAATAGTGCTTGGATCTTATAAGCAAATATCATTCCCTACAAATAGAAGGTTTGACATCAATGAAAAAACAATGATCGAAAACATTCTTTTACAACAATCTCCCTCTTTGATCTTTAACAATCAATGAGCTTTTCAATCAGATTTCCAAAAATCTCCTTTTTTGGCATTGATGGCAAACCAAACTAATCAACCATCAAACAAAACTATTCCACCAAAAACTTACTAGGTTAGAATAGTAAGTCAAAATGCCAAAAAGTAAATTGTAACACTTTTACAACAATCTCCTTCTACTATTCTGATTGCTTCATTTCACTTCTCCCTCTTTGTTGTTGTCTCTTTTATCTTTATCTTTCTTCCTCTGTATTATTCATCTTCTATTGTTCTGATCAACCTCTAAAATCTCCCTCTAATTCTTTGATCCTTTATTTTTAACAGTTATTCATTAGTTGTTCACTTCTCCCTCTTTGACAATAATGCCAAAGACATATTACCATCTTAATATGCAGATATAGCTCTTGTAGGTTCATTTAATGTCTCCCTTTGTCATCTTGCTTATGACTGATTTGAAGTTTTCAGCGCTTCTACTACTTTAGGCATGGATCCCAAATTAAACATCCTCTACATCAATGCATATAATTTTCAACATTATGCTTATTTGATGTAGGGCATACTTGCTTTTTAGTTCAAGTAGCCTTAGCTAGGGGTATCACCCCTAACTTACCTCTAAGATAATCAAAAGCATCTTTAGGTAGTGCCTTTGTGAAGGTATTAGCAATCTATTCCTTTGAGCTAACATATTCCATCTTTACTTGTTTGTCTTCCACTAGTTCTCTTACATAATGATACTTGATTGCAATGTGTTGAGTTTTAGCATGCATTACTGGATTCTTTGATATATTGATAGAACTTGTATTATCACAATAAAGTGTCATAGGTTCAATTACCTCTTCCTTCATACCTTGCAGCAAATGTTTGATCTACACAATATTGGTGCAGTTTATAGTAGCTGCCGCATATTCAGCTTCAACAGTAGACTGTGAGGTGCAACTTTGCTTTTTACTTGTCCATGTGATCAACCTCTTTCCTAAGAAAAGTGCTCCTCCACTAGTGTTTTTTCTATCATCAATTTTACCTCCCCAATCTGTATCAGTGTAAGCTTTTAGTTCAAACTTCTCATTCCTCTTGTATTATAGACCAAAGTCATTAGTTCCTTTGAAGTATCTCAATATTCTCTTTACTGCCATTAAATGATTTTCTCTTGGATTGGCAGAAAATCTTCCAACTATTCCAATAGCTAATGCAATGTTAGTTCTATTGTGTACAATATATTATAACTTTTCAATCATTGACTTATACAATATTTGATTTACTTTAGCAGATTCATTATTCTTAGATAGCTTATGTCCAATTGCCATTGGTGTGCTGACTAGTTTTGAGTCTTCTAGCCCAAATGTTTTGAGTAATTCCTTGATGTATTTGGATTGAGTCACAAATATGCCATACTTCAACTGATGTACTTGTAATCCAACAAGGAATTTGATTTCTCCAAACATTGACATTTCAAATTCATGCTTCATTTGACCAGCAATTTTTTTGCATAAAACATCTTTTCCTCCAAATATTATGTCATCAACAAAGATTTCTGATATCAAAATGTCTTTACCTTCCTCACCTTTGATGTACAGGTTGTTGTTTTCATATGTTCTTTCAAATCCTACTTTCACAAGATATTTGTGCAACCTTTCATACCATGCTCTAGGTGCTTGCTTTAATCCATACAGTGCTTTGTGTAGCTTGCAGACCATGTCCTTGTTCTTTTCATTGACAAATCCCTCCAGTTGTTCTATATGGACTTCCTCTTCTAGTATACCATTTAGAAAAGCTAACTTCACATCCATCAAGTAGACTTTGAAACCTTTATATGCAGCATAAGAAAGTAATTTTTTTACTCCTTCCATTCTTGCAACAGGGGTAAATGTCTCTCCATAATCCATCCTTCTTCTTGTGCATAGCCTTTACAAACTAATATGGCTTTGTTTCTTGTTATTTCACCATTCTCATCAAGTTTGTTTCTGAACACCCACTTGGTACCAATCACATTCTTATCAGTTGGTCTAGGAACTAGAGACCAAGTTTTGTTCTTCTCAATATGATCTATCTCCTCTTTCATGGCTTTATACCAGTCATCATCTTGTAGTGCATCTTTTACTATTTTTGGTTCAACCTTGCTCAATAGACATGATTCATTCATGAGTCTATTCCTTTTCATTAGTCTAGCATCCTTATCACCAATGAATTGATCTACAAGGTGATGTCTTCTTACATACTTAGCTAATCTTGGTTTAGTCCTTCTTTCCATATTTAATCCTTCAGCTTTAGAGTCATCTCATTCTTCTACATCTGGTATTTCATCATTTCTTTCTTGCATACTATTTTCAAAATCAGAATGTGCATTATCCACATTTTGCAGCTTGGCTTCTGAATGCAACTTGGCATTCACTGGTTGAGACTCGACAGATACTAAGGTTTATTGCTAATTCCCAATTTGATTTGTAACATTTTCTTCAACTATCATTCCTTCGTAGAAGTATACAAAGGATCTATAATCCTCTGCTTGCTTTGATTTATAAACTTGAACTTTTGCATGCTCATCAAAATTTACATTTGCACTCTCCACAACTTTGTTAGTGTTAGTAACAACCACTTATATGCCTTTCTTTTAGTGGAGTATCCAAGAAATATGCCTTCATCACTTTTTGCATCAAACTTGCTATTTCTAGTGCCTTTTAGAATATAGTATTTACAACCAAACACTTTAAAATGTTTAACATTAGGTGAATGACCATACCACAATTCAAAGGGTGTTGCATTTGTACCTTTCTCGACTTGAACTCTATTCAATGTGTAGACTGTAGTACTTACAGCTTCTCTCCAGTATTTTAGTGCAACATTTTTCTCCATCATCAAGGTTATAGCATAGTCAATCACTGACCTATTTCTCCTTTTAGAAATACCATTTTGTGGTGGAGTTCTCAGTGTTGACATTTTCCTTTTAATACCTCTATCATTGCAAAATGTTTCAAACTCTCTTGATGTGAACTCACCTCCTCTATTCGACCTTAGGCATTTCAAATTCTTTTCTGTTTCCTTCTCAACTCTAGCTAAATACCACTTAAACATTTGAAATGCATCAGATTTTCTCTTTAAGAAAATAGTAGTCATCATCTTGGAATAATCATCTACAAATAGCATTACGTATCTATCTCCTAGGTAGCTTTGTACTTCTATTGGACCACATAAGTCTATATGAACTAACTCTAGAACTTCATTGGAAGTGTATGCTTTGCTTTTGAAACTAGCTTTAGTCATCCTCCCTAGTTGAAATTGTTTACACATTGTGCTTTTAGGTTTCTTCGACTTGGGTAACCCTCTGACTTTGTTATTCTAGCTAATGTTGATCAAATTATCAAAACTAACATGACACAACCTTTTATGCCACAACCACACATCATCAAGTCTAACAACAAGACATGTTTCTTCTTCCATATCTAGGTAAAACAAATTACTCCTATTTTGTTCAAATTTTCCTATTAGATTTCCATTAGTATCATAGATCTTGGTAGTTTTATTTCAAAATTCCATTTTGCAGCCTACATTGCCTAATTGAGATACACTCAAAAAGTTGTAGTTTAATCCTTCAACATAGTATGCATTGTCACATGAAATTTTCTCTATAAATTTGATAGAGCTTTTTCCTTTGATTTGACATGGGGCATCATTACCAAATCTAACACTACTTCCATCATATTGAGTACAAGTAATGAATTTACTTTTATCTCCTGTCATGTGATGTGAGCAACCACTATCTATGATCCACTTGTCATTCTTGTTCACATAGGTAACCAATGTTGTTGCTTCATCTTCATCTTTGTCTAATTCATCCTTCATAGCTACATAGATTACTTCATCATCATTTTTATCAGAATCTTCTTCAACAATATAACATCTCTTACCTTTTTCCTTATAGTCCTTACTATCATCTTCTTTCTTGTTCTTGTACTTATTTCTGTGTTTGTAATTCTTCTTCTGTGTACATCTTTCAGCAATGTGATCTACTTCATTACAATTGAAACATATGATATGGAGCTTACCTTTGAATTTTCCTTTTCCTCTATGAAATCTCCCAGTTAGAAGTGTTTTTAACTATTCCACATCTTCCTAATCTGTGCTACTATCACTAGATGCATGTTTTCCTTTTCTTCTCCTTTTTCTTGGTGTGTCCTCCTCAGTATCTTTTATTGTCATCTTGGCCTTGAAAGTAGATTCAAGATTTTTAGGTCTGTAGTTGTCAAAATTGGATAGCTCAAATGCAGCCAGTCTTCCAACTATTCCTTATCTCCAAAAGATCCAAATCTATCCTTAAGTTAGCTTGAAAATGGTTTACATACTTGTTTTTGTCATTACCAACAAATATGTCCAAACTATGTCACTCATCATATGAAGCCTTTGATGCTTGGCATACATTATATATCTACTTCTGACTTGGCACCTAAACTACTCAACATCCACTATTTACTTGGAACTTGTATCATTGGGCATGATCTATCTACTTGGCACTTGAGTGACTCGACACTCATTGCAACTCAGCATAGTCTAACATTTATATGTTGTGCTCAACATTTATTACTAGTTTGGCATGAACTAAGTAAATGGTTTAAGTGTGTTGACACTCACTTGTCAAAAGCAATTTGAGATCAATAATATCTTTTATCCTTGCACAATATTGGACAATAGTCTCACCATCTTGGATTCTCATTTCATCAAGTTTTCCTCTAAGGATTTCATCTTTGGCTCTCAACACATTCGTGTATCCTCCATAGATCACCTATAGGAGATCCCACATCTTCTTAGTGGTATCACATCATTTTATGTCATCAAACTCTAAGTAGCTTAGGGAGGATACAATATTTAACATTTCCTAATGGTGTTCTTTCTTCTATTTTAATTGATTAGTAGTTGGGCACCTCCTTTCTTTACATCTTGATCTTTAGCTTTAAGTACCTTCAAACTTGCTCTTCAAAAGAATGTGCTGCTATGATATCAATTGTTGAAATACTTTAGAATAATTGGGAGGGGGGATGAATTGGTTATCAAAAGTCCAAATGTACAAAAAATCTTTTTAGTACCACAACTTAACCTTATGTATGAATTGACCATTCAATACACTAAATATGTGCATATTATTGTTCTATGTCAAAATAAATTTGTAGAAATGTAAACATGCAGAACTACAAAATCAATCATACATTTTGACACAAGTATTTTATACAAAAACCCAATTTGGGGAAAAAAAAAACACTAGTAACATGCTACCAATGTTCACTCTTCTGAAGTGAGCTCTATCAGGGGCCAACCCTATTAAAGGTTGCAATACACATTGTTTTTTATTAACAAAAATAGGTTTTATAGGGATCCTAAAACTCGAAACTTCATACATAAAAGAGGGCAAGAAGTTAACAAAAAAGCCCAGCAATAGAACAATGGCCATCAGAAAGGCTAGAATAAAGGATAGGTAAAAAGCCAAAAAGATAATAACGCACGAAGACAGAAAAAGCCAAAGATGGTACTTGTATATTCTTCGCTTACTCCCCTGCCCTCCTCTCAAGGTCCTAGATGGTCTCTACCACAAAAATTTGGGGGAAAAGTCTAGTCCTATACCCCAAGCCAGCAGAGTAGGTACTTTTCATGAAGGTCCCATAAGAAAAACTAGCCTACAACCCTTCTCCACTATGAAGGGGAGTCAAACTTGTGACCTCAAGGTACAGAACAATTCACCTACAAGTGGTGGCTAAAATTTTGGGGGAAAAGTCTAGTCCTATACCCCAAGCTAATAGAGTTGGTCCTTGGCACAAAAGTCTTGTAAGGGAAACTGGCCTACAACCCTTCTCCACTACAAAGGGGAGTCAAACCTATGACCTCAAGGAAGTAAACCTCAAGGCACAAACCAACTCACCTATAAATGGAAGCTAAATGTGATATTGTTAAATGTGACTTGGTTAAAGGATTTCAATCACCCTATTAGGATTGAGCCTCATTAGGTGACTTTAGAACATTACATTAGAATGTCACCTTGTTAAAGGATTTACAAATGACTATTAGGTCAAGCTTAATCCAAAGCATTTATCCAAACTCACACAATGATTAGAATGTAGTAGTAAGACTTGATCTGATATTAAAACACAACTCACTTGCAGATTATAGATCTTTGGTTTAGTCCTCCATTCTTCTTGGTATTCATACCCTTCATCTCTAATTTCTTCTTCACCCTTTAGGAATTCATCAGCTTAAGCCTTTTGTCTTTGCATGTCAATTACAAACTCTTCTATTTAACCACCATATAAGGAAACACACTATACTTCTTATCTTCCTTAAGTTCTCGCACATGAAAATTATTGTTTCTTGCCTTCTATCTCTATAAATAGAGAATTTAGGTCTTTTGCAGCTTAACCACAATCATCCGCTCTAGGGTTAGGTAAGATTCAATGAATCTACCCACTTTTCTATTTTAGTCACTTCTAGAAAATTCTTCTACAATCCTCTTTAAATTCGCCTCAAAATAGTTTATCTTGAATTCCATGCCACCATCTCGTCAAAGAAATCTTCCTCATGCTTCACACAATTTAAGAAATCCCATTTGTTAGCTTATATTCATTAAATCTTTAATTAAACTATTTTTACTATCACTCAACATCCACACTATTCACTCAGCAATAACACTATTGTGATGCTCAACCAACATTGAGTTGCTTGACATCAAGCACATATTTGTGCTTGGTCACTACCGTCATTTTCATGATTCTCAACACTTTCTAAATTTCTAATACTTAGCACATGTTGAATTTTTCTTGGCCTGAACTAAGTTTTCTCATCTTAAATTATTTGCTAGTTCAGGTTTGGTAGATACTTTTCTTTATATAGCCTCCTCCTAGTCTTTTCTCAAGTATACTTTCATTGTAGAATTAAGTAGATAAACAATATACTATATCATCAATGTCTTACTTGGTCTTAGTGCTCCTTTTATACACCAAATAAATCAACCTTTCTCTAGGTTCTCTTGTTATCCTTTCTTTTCAAATCCTCTTCATCAATCAAACAAATAATAGCATTCAAACCAAAGTAAGCAATTGTCTCACTAATAAGTAGTAGGTTTCACATTAGTGATAAAATAATGACTATTCCATGATAGTTTCATCAATCTTCTTTACTTCAACAATCTCATTTGAACACATTTGACTCTGAATGAAGGGAAAGATAGGTGCAAAATCACCCTCCCAACCTTTGGATAAATAAGGATCCTCAAAAATAATGAAACACGTTAGGAACCAAGAGAAATTTAGATGACGAAAAAATAATATGTTTCCCGTTAGGAATACAAAGATCTAATTTTGTTTGTAGAAGAAGATCCATATATCCATGATCAAATGAGAAGCAAGAAGTGTCACTAATGAAATTCTTGAAGAAGAATCATGTTCCTCCAAAGGTGTCTTATTAAGAATAGGATGAGTCTTGATCAAGGAAGGAATAATACGTAGAAAAATTAGGATCATCTTACAATAAACAAATATAAAAATAAAAGTAACTTCTCCTCAAGTTTTCCCATGATTGCTCAATACTAACAATGATTAGCTAAATCAAAAATATTGAAAATGAAAGCATTTTGGAACCCCAACTCTAGAAGACTCTAGAAAAAAATAATGATGTAATTCTCTTTTTAAGTCTCAATTCCATGTCAACTAAAGAAATATTATATAGTAAGATATGGAGGAAGAATAAAAAACCCACAAGATCATCAAAATATCCCCTTACACAAGATGGAGGAGTCAAAGTAACATAATGATAATTGTTAAGGCAATGATCTATATCTTTCCTTCAATTTAATTGTGTGATCTCATATATTTTTCATTATATAAATATTTTATAATATATAGTTGACAAATATAACTAAGAGGGGAGGGAATCATTTATCCAACTATGATCACAATTATCAACCTTACTAAATATTAGTCATATGAACAATATAATGATAAACCAAAATAAGATACTCATGCACAATAACACCATATATGTTAACTAGGGAAATCGTTGATCAAAGGGAAAGCCCAACTGAGCATGGTACCCACAAGATGATGTACTAATATAAATATTCCTTATTAGAGAATAGAACCTATTAGGACTCTATGAAATAAATTCATTACATATCATTCCCTATTAGGATGCTTTGAATCCTTGTTAGGAGATTTGAACCTTAGGAGTTGTAGAAGGCAGATGGACCCACTATCCAAATGATCTTTGTATTATTTCTTGCAGAATAATAAAATTGAACTATATTACTCCTTCCTCTATCTCTATCCTATCAACCAAAATTCTACTTCTTCTTATCTCAATACTAGATCACAAACTTCATATCCAATAATGCCTTGGATCACTTACTTACATTTCCAAAATACTCTACTCTTGTTAACACTTCCTTGATCACTTCTCATACTCCATACCACATTGAAAACAAGGAAAATAAATTCTTTTATACCAAGTCCTTCAAATAATTCCTTGTGGTAGCCTTGACACTTTTCCAATTAATTATAATAGGACCTCAATAAGACAACTAATTATTTCACAATTACAATAGCACTATCCACTCATAGTCTACACAAATCTTCATATTTGTGACTTTAGTACTTGTGCACTTATGGATGTCATCATCAGAATGTCCTCTACCACTATGTATCTTCACATATCTAGATTATAGATATACTAGAAGATATAACATGATCATCAAAATTGCTTTACAACTGCTCTTATTTTCCACTACTCTCTATAAATCACATATAACTTCTACATCTCTTTGATTTAGGTTATGAGAACTTAACCTCATAATTAGAACACTATGAGGAACATGTCCAAGTAACTTTGCATCATTTGAATGTCAAACCTTTGTCCAATATATAGAAATGACCTTCAAGTTTTACTGGTGTATACATAACCTCTTTAAAAAATGAATGTTAGTTATAGACCTATTCTAGTTTTGAACAAAATTGCTCTGATCTTTTCAACTTTTCTACATGTATACCTAATAGAAAAAGAAAAAGCTTAAAAGTGAATAATAGTCTTAAAATTGGACATACTTATTTTGTGGATAAACATTACCTAGCAAGCGAGGTAGCTTCAATATAGATTTGTAAGCTCTATGTGGACATTACTCCGAGCAATCTTACAATATCTTCTTAAGTATTGCCAATATAATAATGAGAAAATGCAGAAAATTGATGCTCTTACCTTCACTTGTATTTAATGAAGAAAAAAAACATCGAAATAGGATATGGTGTATGTATTTTCCAATGAGTTTCAACCCCATATTAACTTCTCTTTCAAAAAATACATGGGAATATTACCCATTCTAAATATTTAGAAGAAAAACTTATATTTTGCCACTGAGATGCATTTGAGAAGTAATCACACAATGATGTGAAGTTTTGACTGAGAAATGACAAATGATGAATTTTTTTTTTAGATGAATGGACAATGAAGGACATTCAATGTGTAAGTGGGTTTGATGAATGCTATAGTCAATATTGGTCTTCTATTAAAATAGATTGATTGATGGGCATTTGTATTGAAATAGCCTATAGATTATGTACCTATGCAATTGAAAATTTAAAAAACCAAATAATTCAGAATCGTCAAGAAAGAGTTTTTGTCTGCTGCAGTTAACATTTCAGAATGAAGATTCTCGTTGTGAATGTGTAAGAAAAGTTAAAATTTCAAAAAACTATAACAAAGGATTTAGTATAGATCATTTGGTATACTTGAATGCCTTGCATAGTTATAGATTCTTTTGCAGACAACATAGTACTAAAAAGATTAAATTGAATAAATAAATAAGTTAATTGGGGCTAATTTCTTGAGTGGCCTATCTAAGAAATTCATAGAGCTAAGAAACTCTCGAGCCACATCAAGATCAGATTTAATGATAGCAGCACAATCTCCTCTTATTGAATTTTTCTTTTAAGATAGATATTGCCAAATGGATGATGGTGTAATTTTCAAAATTAAAGTATCATACAATAGTCAATGGCTGAAATTACTTGTTGAGCAACAAAATCAATCCAGCTTCAACACCAATTGTTCTTTGCCCTTTCATTAATTAGAGAAATAAGTTGTAAGATGATTCATTCTATTCTAGAAATAGAAGCAATGTTGTAGGTGAAATATTTCAACTTCTACATAAATAAAAATATTTCAATAGAAGAGGAGGAAATATTATAGAAGTGTGTACCAAATGAAAGTTTAGGATTTAACAACAATATCAATGAAAAGAATGAAAAACATTTAGAAGGGGTATAAAAAAATTGCAGCAGATTGCATGGCCAAAGATAATCCCAATGCCATTGATAGCAGACACTTTGTTGTTGTTGAAGTGAATTGAGAAATAGATCTAAGTTTTTTCAATATTGTTTCTCCTAACGTGTCTTTTCTATATCACTTACATTGAAACATGTTTACGTGCAAAGATATATCTTAAGTCTAATTACATCTATCAAGGTTAACATATTTTTTAGAAGTGAAAAATAATAAGACTACTAGAAAAATTCGTTGCAACCAATCATAAAAAAGAAATAAATGTGAGAAATCACAGTTTAATAGAATAATTTCTAAGATCTATAGAATAAAACAATTGTACACAAGATTTGAAGGAGAACTAATTAGAAACAACATGTTGAAAACTATAGTCTCCACCTAGCATAGGTGGGACTAATAATACATACACCATTCTAGATAAATTCATGTTTTATAAAATCAAGAATTACAATGCATTTCATTTTTATTTAACTTTATCAAAGTTCTAGAATTTATTATTGCTTCCAAATGAATCTAACAATAACAGATAAAACAAACACATGATGATAACATATAAAGCAAATACTTAATCTATGTTTTCAAAAAAGGTTAAATATAATATTATAAAATGTTCAAATACACCAAATAAATTTTCCCTTGTTTCTCATAATTTTTACTAAATCCTTGTTAAAATTTTCATTTATAACATTAAAATACTCACATATTATGTAAATCTTCGTAAAGGCTTCCTTTAGGACAGTATTATCATAATGATTAGCAGTGGTACTTTGCATGCCATGTGAAAATACGCTATCTTGCTTGACCTCTATCTCATAGCGTACATGATTAGTAATGCCCATTACAGATTAGCTCTAATATGTTAAAATTGATGACATTTTGTCCAGAATAAAAAAACATATCGCTGTATTCTCTTTCATTATTTGGTTTCAAACGAAAACCTGAAATTGGTCATGAAGAGAAGCCGACTTCTAAATAGTAAAAGAAAACTCTTGAGATTACGTGAATCATCTTCAGTTAGTTAATCCACCGACTTTGCCAACAATGAATGCGTCAATCTATGACAGATAGAACAATCAGATAACCAGAAAGATTGACATGCACTTAAAATTATATAGAAGATTACCCTAAATCTAAAAATTGTATTAGAAATTAAAAATTACAAAGACAAATCTTAATTGTGGCTTACCAGATACGAACACTAGAGGATTAAAACTTGTCATACACATTGCTCAGACTCACCAAACCATGTTTTAATGGCACTGCACCGTTTCTTTTCCATCTCTTTTTATCTTGAACAAAAAAATAGCCTCTTTTTATCTGTCTATTTCCGGACTTTGGCTTCCGTCGACTACCAATATCAATTTCACGTTTAAAGTTGATAAAGTCGGTGGACTAATTAACACAAGACGATTACTGTGGTCTCAAGATTGTTCTACAACTATCTCGAAGTCGGCTTATTTTGAGGGCAATTTCAGCCATTATTTTAAAAGCCCAATTATCAAAGAGTATACAATAATAAAATCGTTTTCTAGTGTCGACAAATGACATCAATCAATCACTCACACATTGAAAACTTAGTCTAATATATGGTGTCAAAGCTAATTATCTTCCCTATTCAATGCATCAAATTGATGCTTCACTGGAAGTAAGTTATTGATTTAAAAGAGATTGAGGAACTTGTTAGGTCTATAGAGATCTGTTGTACTGACAAGTTGTTGTGAATTAGATATCTTATAAGATTGCACTTGACTTTTTTCAAAATAGAGATCTTGATTTGTTTAATATTCTAGTCACAGTCTTACTGGCAAGCACTAATAAAATCTAGAAACAAGTAAACAGGAATATTCATATTTACCACTAGTTTGTTCAAAATGTATCAAAATAATTATTTATTTATCAAAAATCTAATACATGGCACTTCAAGTTTAATTTATAATTATTTTAATAAATAATGGATTTAGCGCATTTAGATATTACATTTACAAGTGATGGATAAACATCAAAGTGAAGACCACTCTTTCCTATAACACTTTAAAAGTTTCTTATTGAATGAAATCAATGACATGGATCTCTTTAAAAAAATATATTGATCAATTTTGACTATTGAGTTATCTTAGTTGAACATTACCTTGAATGATGAAGAATTAATTTTATAGTTTGAATTTCCTAAGAGTGAATTCAATGATGAAACTATCTTTACAATTTAAATATAATTTATTTCAAATATCCTAATCATTCATTTTGATTTTTTTTTTATTCAAGAAAAAATAGTGGTATGAGATTGAGTTATACAAAAATCTCTTGAAATGTTTCTTCAACTATATTATGTTATAAATTAAGCTTTTGTATATTCATAAAATGAAAACACAAAAAGTAAATAATTAAAATTCAAATGATTCAAATAAGAGTTTAGACTACAATATTTGGCATGAAACCAATGATATTGTGATTTAATGGAAAATAAGAAAACTCAGCAACATATTCTTACAAGCCAAGAAAATTTAGTCATTCTAATTGAAATTGGAGTTTATACAAAGTTTGATGGAAACAAATGTTTGCATATATTCATGCAAAATGAAGATGAGAAGTGCACATATTGTTTAATTACAAAGTAAACTCTAAAAAATAATTAACCTATGAATTCTTAGATAAAAATTTATGTCTACTTGTAGAAGTCATAACTTTCTTCTCATTGTTCAAAATAAACTATCAACTTTTCTAGAAAGATCTCCAAGAGTTTTAATTAAGTATCAAATGGTTTGATTGTAGGGAGAGGTTGTGAAGCCCTCAAAAGTCCCAAAGACCTCCAAAAATGTAAAATTAGTATGTGTGTCTGTATATATATATATATATATATATATATATATATATATATAGAGAGAGAGAGAGAGAGAGAGAGAGAGAGAGAGAGAGAGAGAGAGAGAGAGAGCGCTAATTTTCCCATTTCTTCTTTTTCTAACATCCTCCACATCAATTTTGATTATTAAATTAATAAATTTTATAAAAAACATTAAACTTTATTTGATTTATTTTTTAAATGAAAACATTAAAGTTAAGGTTGAACTTTGAAACATGTGATCATATTTTAAATAAAACATCTGCACTCTTCTCCTCCCAAATAATAAACGAGGGGTTTTCAACTTTTACTTCTTTATTAGAGTAAATTTTATATCTTACAACACATGACTATATTTCATATATCATAGAATAAGATCACATTTTATAATGCAAGTGGCTTATAGATAAAATGAGGTGTTTGATAGCTTTTTGTTTATATATTGGTGTCTACGAGCCTAACATTGAATTTATTTACCTCAAATGGTTCCAATCATCCTGTATCCCAAGATTTATTTTTTGGAGTGTTCATGAATTATATAATACAACTTCTAAACAAGTGTTGATCATATTATTACATCATTTGATTATAAAAATGTAGTACAAGAGAGGGATCTATTTTTTTTGTTAGTTTGTAAATTGTACTTGTACCTAGAATTGAAATGATTTTTTACAAAAACATGTCTACTCAAAACAAGTCTACTACTATTTGTAGCATAATCATGTATGTGCCTCATGCTTGAAGGAAATAGAATCATCACTATTTTAGTGATTATTGAAGAAAACAATCCCATCTCTATCTTAATGTTTGCTAATAGTCTCTAGAGGTAATCTCCATTCAACATACTAGATGTGCAATAGTTGTCTACCCCATAGAATTCACCAAGGCACATATGCCTCCATGAACCCATATTGGATATCTTGGACATTGTAGTGACTTATAATCTTTTCATCAAAATATTATGAAATTAAAAATATCTATGTTAATTTTTTTTAAAAATTCATAAGTCTTTTTCTAATACGTATAACATTATAAATGGACATGGATGTTTCAAATGGTTATTGATCATCCATATTTTAAGATTTTATTAGATCTTAATTATAAGATTATAAATGATAGATAAATAAATCACATCTTTTTGTGAAAGAAAGTCAAACATAATATAAAACATATTCAACTACAACAACCTATCAGTACATCAAAGTTTTATGCACTTAATTTTCATAATTTACAACACAAATCACTTACTATATATATAAAATTTATGACCTTGAATATAATCATAAGTTATGTTTCTTCTCTATTGATAATTTGCATTCATGTCTCTCAATAGAACACTATTTGTATGCTACAATTTTATAGCAATCATAGACAATTTTTTATTAGGTGAGTGATTGATTGATTATTGACATTTCTCTGCATTAGAATTCAATTATCTTTTAATACTATGTCATAATTAGGTCTTTTAAGGACCCAACTTCCAAATAGTAATAATAGAAAAATCTTGAGACTGTCAATTAATTAACTAACCGACTTTAAGCGTGAAGCAGATATTAGAAGTCGAGGTGAAACAGATCTTGAAATTGACAGACGCAAGAAAAAGATTTAGCTTTTAATCCAAGAGTGAAAGGAAGTGGAAAGAAATGGTGGAACGACATTTTTATAATCTATGCGAAGGACAAAATCTTCAACTTCCCTGGGCATTTTGCATTAAATTAACCTGCATATCTATGCTGAAGGGATCTTAATGCCTTATATTTTTATTTTTATACGGCATGGTTGTTATAAAAACACCGTATTGTTTTGCATTAGGGTTTATCCTCCCTTTAGCATTTGAGAGTTATATTTACTATTGCTTTGCCGATATTTTTAAATCGTTTTAGTATTTGAGACTCACCAAACCATGTTTTAATGGCACTGCACCATTTCTTCCATCACTTTTTATCTTGAACAAAAAATAGCATCTTTTTATCTGTCTATTTCCGGACTTTGGCTTCCGTCGACTATCAATATCAATTTCATGTTTAAAGTTGATGAAGTCGGTGGACTGATTAACACAAGACGATTGCTGTGGTCTCAAGATTGTTCTACAACTATCTCGAAGTCGGCTCATTTTGAGGGCAATTTCAGCCATTATTTTAAAGCCCAATTATCAAAAGAGTATACAATAATAAAATCATTTTCTAGTGCTGACAAATGACATCAATTAATCACTCACACATTGAAAATTAGTCTAATATATCGTCTCAAAGCTAATTATCTTCCCTATTCAATGCATCGAAGTAAGTTATGGATTTAAAAGAGATTTAGGAAATGTATATTTTATGTCGAACTTGTTTGTAAATGGGGTAAAGTAGGTCTATAGAAACTACTTGTACTTACAAGTTGTTGTGAATTAGATATTGTTTAACTTTCTAGTTTTAGTCTTACTCGCAAGGACTAATAAAATCTAGAAACAAGTAAGCTAAAATATTCATATTTATCAATAATTTATTTAAAGTATATCAAACTATTTTATTTATTTATCAAAATTCTAATACATACTTCTTCAAGTTCTATTAATAATTATTCTAATAAATAATGCACTTAACACATTGAGATATTACTTTCACAAGCTATGGATAAATATCAAAGTGTAGACCACTCATTCCTATAACACTTTAAAAGTTTCTTGTTGAATGAACTCAATGACATGAATCTCTCTAAAAAATTGAGCAATTTTTACTATTGAGTTATCTTAGTCGAACAATACTTTGAATGATGAAGAAACTATTTAATAGTTTGAATTTCCCAAGAACAAATTTAATGATGAAATTATCTTTACAACTGATTTTTTTTTTTTTTCCAAATATCCTAATAATTCCTTTTCAATTTTTCTTTGAATCAAGTAAAAATAGTGGTATGAGATTGAGTTGATACAAAAAATCTCTTGAAACATTGCTTCAACTATATTATGTTGAGGACTAAGTTTTCATATATTCATAAAATGAAAACACATTAAAAAAAAAGTCTAAATGATTCAAATAAGAATTTAGACTAGAATATTTGGCATGAAACCCATGATATTGTGATTTAATTGAAAATAAGAAAATTCAATAACATATTCTTACAAGCCAAAAAAAAAAAAGAGTCATTCTAAATGAAATTAGAGTTTATACAAAGTTTGATGGATCCCAAGGATCACCAATATGCATTAAAAATGAAGATGAGAAGTGCACATATTACTTAATTACAAAGTAGACTATACAAACTAATGAACCTATGAAGCTTTAGATAAAAAATTGTGTCTACTTGTACAAGTCATAACTTTCTTCTCATTCCTCAAAATCACAAACCGCCAACTTTTCTAGAAAGATCTCCAAAAGTTCTAATTAAGAGTCAAAAGGTTTGATTGAACGGAGAGGTTGTTAGGCCCTCAAAAGTCCCAAAATCTCCAAAAATGTAAAATAAAAATATCTATAAAATAAAATAGAACTAGTTTTAGTATTTTTCCATTTCTTATCCTGCTAGAATCCACCACATGAATTTAAATTATTAAATTAATCAAAATTATAAAGATGTAAACTTGATTTGAATTTGAAAAAAATGAAAATATTAAAGTTAAGGTTGAACTTTGCAACATGAGATCGTATTTTAATTAAAACATATGCACTCTTCCCCTCCCAATCATAAATATGAGAGGTTTTCAATTTTTACTTTTTTATTAGGGTAAATTTATATCTTATAACACATAGACTATATTTCATATATTATAGAATAAGATCTTGTTTTATAATGCAAGTGGCTTATAGAAAAATGAGGTGTTTGATAGATTTTAATTTATATATTGGTGCACAGGAGCTTAACATTTAATTTCTTAACCTGAAATGGTTCAAATCAACATGTATCCCAATTATTTATTTTTGGAGTGTGCATGAACTACATAATACAACCTCTAAACAAGTGTTGATCATATTATTACATTGTTTGATTATAAAAAAGTAATATAAGAGAATGCTTTACTTTTGCGTTGTTTTATATTATTGTAAATACGAATTAGTTCTACCTAGAATTGAATTGATTTTTTAAGGAAACACTTTTATGTTGAAAGAGAGTATGTCTACTCAAAACAAGTCTACTACTATGTGTAACATAATCAAGTATGTGTATATTGCTTAAAAGAAATAGAATCAATACTATTTTAGTGATTGTTGAAAGAAACAATCCCATCCCCATCTTAATGTTTAGTAATAGCTTGTAGAGGTAATCCCCATCCAACATACTAGATGTGCAATGGTTTTCTAACCCCTAGAATTAACCAACACACCTATGCCCCAATGCACCATATTGGATTCCTTGAACATTGTAGAGACTTATAACCTTTTCAACAAAACATTGTTAATTGAAATTAAAACTACCTATGTCACAATTTTGTTAAATTAATAAGTTATTTATAATAGTATAACAATATAAATAGACATGGATATTTCAAATAGTTATTGATCCATGTTATAAGAGTTTATTAGTTCTTACTAATGAGATAAAAAAAATTACAAATAAAGCAAACACATATTTTTGTAAAAGAAAGTCAAACAAAATATAAAACATATTCAATTAGAACTACTAGTACATCAAATTTTTATGTACTTGATTTTCATAATTCAGAACAAAAATCACTTACTATATACAAATTTACTTATTTGTGACATTAAATAAAATCATAATATATATTTCCTCTTTATTGATAATTTGCAATCATCTCTCAATAGAACACTATTTGTATGTTACCATTCTATATCAATCTTAGACAATTCTTAGTTAGATGAGTGATTGATTGATTGTTGACATTTCTCTACACTAGAATAGAAAGAGATTATCTTTGTGTACTCTCTGTCATAATTAGGTCTTATGAGGACCCGACTTCCAAATAGTAATAGTAGAAAGATCTTGAGACTCCGTGAATCCTCTTTTTTCAATTAATTAATCGACTTTAAGCATGAAATAAATATTAGAAGTAGAGGTCTAGAAATTGATAGAGGCGAGAAAAAGATGTAGCTTTAATAAAGATTGAAAGAGAATGGAACGAAATGGTGGAATGACATTTCTTAGTTTTATAATTCCTCCTATACTTGAGAGTTGCAAAGTTTAAAAGTATAGGGTTTTAAAGTTTTAAGAGTTTGCAATTTTTTTTTATTGTGTGCATTTTGCATTAAATTAATCTGCATATCTATGCTAAAGGGAACATAATCCCTTATATTTATATTTTTATAGGGCATGGTTGCTCTAAAAAAACTCCATAAATTACTTTAACATTAGGGTTTATCCTTCCTGAAGTATTTGAGAGTTATATTTACTATTGCTTTATCATTATTTTCAAATCCTTTTAAGGTTTATATTCTCTAGTTTGTTGTACCATATAGCTATATTTTTATCTAGGACTCGAGGTCTATCTATGTGTCTTAAATTTTATCATCTCTAACTAATATTAATTATTTTCAGAACAAATTTGTTAGAGTTTTATATATCAATATTTTTTAGGATAATATTTTTATGGATGAGAACGCCATTGTAATGGATGTCCAATTTGTGCGGTCTTCCATCTGCTCCTATTTTCATTAAGTTTGCACATTTCTATAGATATTTTAAGATTGCATTTTTTTAATAGAAATTCAATTATTTAAGAATGATTATGAGACCGAGTATCCTTTTTACAAGATGCACATTCGATTTTCATAAAAAAATTTAAGAAATAATAATCCATATTGTAAATATTGAAAAAAATTAAACAAAAAAATTAAACAACGCTCTTATGGAATGCACTTGGCTATTGATCTAAGTATCAAATCTCCCAAAGCTAATCTCATAAATAGTTTTATCATATGGATGACTTCACAAATTACGTTTTTGTGATCTGTATGTTTGATACCACTTTTCTCACCAGGCAGTTCACTATGTCTAACTTCTCTAATTGAATATTCTGCGGTACCATATCTTTTCTGATTTAGAGCTATAGAGTTTGTGGGTTGTTTTGCTTGTATCAATTTGACTTGTCTAAGATTTATAGCCCTTCATTCTCAAATTTTACTTGAATAGATTAATGTGTGTTATTTATTATATAGTATTACCATTAGGATGTTTTTACTATTAAAAATATTACTGTTAAAGTTCTAAAGTTTAAAAAATTTATTGCAATTAAACTCTTGAAATAGATAGCTTAATTAATCTGAAAATTTTATAAGAGTTCTCAAATTGAAAAAACATAAATTTTAAAACTTCACTCTTACAAGCCCTGCTCTGTAACTAGTTAGCGCTTTAAAACAATGGGAAGATTTCCTACCGCAATGGAATTTAAATTCTGGAGACTGATTAAAGTGAGTCTATATATTTTGAAGTGACATAGATTCCTTTTTCTTTTACTAGTTAAACATGTCTTGGCTGTAGAACTAGTTGATTACAAGTTAAAAAGACAACAAAATTCAACATGGAAGCTGATATCTTTCAAACATCAAATTAATTCGCAAACAGAGGGGTAAAATTTTATTAAGACAGAAAGGAATACAACAAGGAGAGCTCAACAAGGAGCTCGATCCTGAGCAACAAGATCATAAAATTCTTGCACCATCTCAAACGACAGTTGCCCCCTATCCCTAATATTCCAACCCGGATCATGACTAGAAGCCCATTTGGCTAAACAATCAGCAGGTCTATTCCATTCTCATCGAATATACTTGAACCTAATGAACTGAAAAGAGGAAGAGAAGAAAAAAATCTGCTTAACAACAATGGCTAGCTGCCAACTAACATCCTCAATCTCTTGCGAAGAAAGCATGTTCACCACCACCTGGGAATTAGACTCACAAATAATCTTACTCCATCCCCACAAGCAACACTGTTCCACAGCATATAAAATAGCTTGAGCTTCCATGAGATTGTTAGTATAATCACCCTTATGAATTGAGAAGAAAAATTTAACATTCCCAGAACTACAACGAGCCACTCCGCCAATAATAGTCGGACTAGGATTCCCATGAGAAGAACCATTAGTGTTAATTTTTAGAACTCCACAGGGAGGAGGAGTCCAGTGCCCATCCCGATTAACCCTTAATTCAATCTCATAAAGAATATTAGATTTTATTTTCATTCCATCAGATATGTTGTTGTCGTTCATATTTACCTTAGTTCTTTATAAAATTAAATTTAAGTATACATACAGATTATGTATATTTATATCAAAATTGTGAAGATGTGAGGTCGTAAGGAGACATTTGAACATGAATCACCCCATCGAAAACCTTATGGCCTTGTCATTAAAGTACAGCCCCACTAATTTAATTGAAATATTTTTAATGTAAAAATTAATCTATACCTAAATTTAGTTCATCATATTTGTAATCATTTTAATCACATTATCACTCATCTTTAGAGATTGCTCATCTTAATTCCTAGATCTCTTATTTGCCATATTGGATTATATATGTGGGTGCATATTTGATGTAGGTCATTTAACCATCATAGTTTGTCTAAAAAAATAAAATCAATATTAAAAGTAAATCCACTAATTAATTTTATACATGTCATTATGAGTGGACTTTGAAAATATTATATTTGTGTTATTTAATTTAATTTTTTTTAAGACTTTGTCGATCAAGAAAGGTCATGAGCTTTTACATCAAGCTAGATGGTAGAAGAAAAGGGAAGAAGTCATGAAAGTGATCATTATTAAAGAGATTTTTTTTAAAGAAAGAAGAATAAGCACCAGGGAAAGGGAGGAGTTTAGAAGAAATGAAGCACCCAAAAATAATAGATAAAAATCATATTAAAGAAATGAGATATGTTTAGAGGAACACTAACCACTGCGAAAAGGGATACAAACTCCACAAAGATTACATAATTAAAAAATAGGGGTTTAGAAAGGAACCCTGATCCAAATTACAAAAGAAAACTCTTGCATTGGAGAATGAAAAACTAAGGAAATTAAAATAACAACTCATTTTTAAAAGCACCTAAAACCTCTAATCAGAAGGACCACCTTAAATAGAAACAATTTCCAGCAAGGAAAGAGGAGAAAAATATTCTAAAATTTTGGTTTCGAAAGGCATGGAGAAATCCATTTCTTTTATTGGTGTAGTCTTAAAGCCTCCCACCCCTCAAAAAAAATTTAAAAAACTTTTATTAATAAGACCCCCTTGATTAGAGAGAATATCCAAGAAGATTCATGAGGCCAAAAATGTCTTAGGAACAAGTAGCTTTTGAAGGCACCCAAAAATCCATTGACCAAAAAGAAGATGGTGGAACCATCAAGAACACGAGTTCCAACTAGAAAGATAATCAAGCCCAGAACACCTCTACCCTTAAGTAACCACAGCCAAAAAAAAGTTCCCCTATAATAACCATTAACATCATTCCAAAAGCTAATATCTGTTGAATTATTAAACTAATTAGGTAAGTTTAAGATTAGTAAATTAAGTTAGATATTTAATTTATGGGAAGTTATACATAGCCAACACTAATTTTGAATACAATAGAAAATTATTAATCAATTATCACATTAATCTTCAACATTTTTATATCTACATTCTCATATGGTATCAGAGTACATCTAATTTCTTCACTTGTATTTTTTTTGGAGATTAAACATGGTAATAGAAAGATCAGTCTTCCTAGATGATTATGTCACAAACTAGCACACAAAGTATTGAGGTAGACAAATAGAATGCACTTGTAATGCCTTCAATATTGGCACAACCCTTCTAACTTTCTAGATTAATCTTACATTTAGGTTTGATGGTAAATGGAGATGAAATTATAAAATATTATTCTATGAATTCCTTTTGTGTATCCACATAGATTTTAGTGTTTAAGGGTTTAAATAAAATTAATGGAGTAGAGATCTTTTTCTATTGACCCATTGATGATTAAAAACCATTTAGTGAGTTAGAATAATATTTTCTTCTATGTTGGACCTATGAAGAGATAACCATGTGAATAATAGCATTTAAAGGTTCTATTTGATAGTTGTCATTATCCCTTAATCATTGTGTTTTTTTTGTGTCTACCAAGAAATTTTTGCAATGGTGAGAGTTTAGTTGTGTATACTTCTATGTCTTTTCTAGTGTTTATATTCTCTCTGAATCATATGCATTCTCCTTAATTACTTATGTCCAAAATGACTTATAAAAATATAGAACTCAATGAAGATGAATTTTGTAATATCAATTATATAATGGTTTCATGAACACTAATTTATAGATGAATGAGAATGAATTTTTTTGCCCTTTTGAAACCATGACATTTTTAATCACTCTCTAAAAAGGTGAAGATTTTTACATGCCTAGGAAATTTGACCTTGATCAATGAATAATTCGGATGAATAGAAGCATGTGTATAATGATTCAAAGATTGAGTGATGTTCTCAAGAATCATCATTTAGGAAAATAATTTCATTGGGCTTTAATTGAGTGGCATTGAAGTTGTTCTTAGTGGTTCAACTATTTCCATCAAGTCATATTACTAGTAAATACAAGTTTGTAATCTTAAGGGTCAATTATTTGGTTGAAATCTTCATAAAAACACATAAGCCATCAAATGTATAATTTATAAAAGGATACCACAAGGTGCTAGATGAAATGGAGGAAAGAGAGTTTTGATCATCTCGAGATAGATTCTTGCCTAAAAGTTAGGGATTAGCAGATTCATCATTGAAGAGAAGAGGGTACTTAGCTTATTTAAGTCCCTAAAGAGAAGGGGGTACTTGGAATTATGATTTTGATTATACATATCAATGGTGATTATTTCTACAACACTAGGCAAGGTGTTAGACACACTCAGAGGAGATGTGAAATTTCAAGGAAAATGTGTCTCATTGTGAAGGGGAGGTGCAGTTTTTCATCAGTTTGGTGTATCTTGAATGATTGAAGAGAATTGATGAAGGGGCTTAATCAAAGTCTCTAGAGGCCTGGTCTACAATAACCCCTTTAACCTCTAATCTTGTTCATATTAATGTAATAGGATGAGAAATGTAAAGAAGTTACATTCCTATGAAGATCCTTTGGTATTTTTTTAAAGGAAAATAATGAAATTATATAGGCAACACTATTAAAAACATATTTATTAATAAATTTTAAATAAAATAGAAAATAATCAATCATCAACTACATCAATCTTCTAAAGTTTTCTATATGCATTCTCATTATCCACCTCCAAAGAATATACTAGCACCTTGATATTCTATATGAATCAGGAAAACTAGAGCCCAATGATCCATCCACATTGAATATGCAAGAGGAATCCTCACCTCAATAGGGATAGACTCAACATAAATAGAATCCAAATAGAGGGCTATTCAACCACTAACTAGCATGCCTCACAAGAGAAAATATTTACAAGTGGAAGGGAAAGATAAAAGGTAAAATAGAGAACCATAATCAACTATAGGTGAGCACAAAAAAAAAAAATATTACTCAAAGATAAAGACACCATCTCCAAAGATGGGGGGACCCAACCATCTGAAGCTAATGACCAAAGAATACAAGATCTATCACAAGGAAAGTTAAAGCCATGCAAGATCTAACCTAGGTCTAGATAGAAATATAAGGTACAACCTCCAACAACATAGAGAGACCCTTGAATAGTCCTCCAACCTTTTCCTCCACCCAAGACAAAATAGGATGAAGGAAAACATGAACTACACCTTCAACCCATAGGAAGAAGAGACCTACAATAGCTACCAATCCTGCTAGATAAAATACAAAACTATTTCAATGAGCAACCTACGAAAACTTAGAATGGAACAAAAATAAAAAAACATTGAAAGGAGCCACTAAATAAAACCATAAAATATCATAGATTCTCCTTGTACATGTAAAAAAAATTCTAGTAATTGAAGATTAAAAAAAAGGGAAGAACTAAATGTGAGATAAAAAGACCCCAAAAACAAGGACCTCAATGAACTTATATAGTTCTACTACAAACCTAAAATACAAGAAGCTAGTCATAGACGGGAAAACCTCCAACATTTCAGTAGTTTGAAAAGACTTTTAATGTTCTCCTTCCAATATAGGCTAGGATAACTAACTCAAATCCATAGCATTCAATAAAACTCCCACAACACACTTGACAAATGAAGAATTAGTGTAAGTCCTCTCCTCCTTGGCAATGAATATGTCCTCCCATAAAACCCCACTAAAAAATCCTCCTTTTATGATCCCCACTTTTCACTCACAACATACTCCATCAAAACTTATTTAATTATAATGTTCTATTTAAAGAAAATGTTTCATTCATACAATATCATGCTAGAAGGTAAAAACCTACCTACTTGAGGACATTGTTGCATTCATACAATATCATTCTTTTGTATGTTTTATAAATTATTGCTTGCATGAACCATATCTAAAAGCTACGTGGTATCCAAAATTAGAATGAAAATAGAGAAAAAAAGGACATTAACACTCTAAATGAAAAATATGTTTCTTTTAATGAAATCAGTTAATGTTTACTAATATATCTACTCTATCCAAAAATTGAATTGAATTGAAATTTTCCTAAAACACATTACAAAGTCTAGAAGGAGTACTAGTACTAGGAGTGAGTGTGTTCAGTCTTGGTTGTAATATAATCAACTTTATTTTTCTATAATTTATTTAATTTTTCTTTTGTTCTAGGAACTATTGAAGAAAAAAATTAGATCTCCTTGAAAATAAAACTTAACCATCAACAACTAAAGAAGCTCTAAATTCACCAGAGTGGAAAGATGCCATGGTGGGAGAATATAATTCCATACTTCAAAATGATGTCTAGGATATTTTACCTAGACCTAAGGACGAATCAATTGTATCTTTAAAATGGCTGTATAAAATCAAATACATCGCAGATATAAGTATTGAAAAACACAAAGCTAGATTTGTTGCTTGAGGGTTTTCTCAAAAAGTTGCCATTAACTATGAAGAAACTTTTTCTTCAGTAGCCTGTTACACTTCTGTAAGAACAATCATTGTTTGTAAAAAATACTTTCCTAAATGGGATCATTAGTGAAGAAGTCTACATAGAGAAACTTGAAGGGTTCACTATGAAAAATAAAAAGTTTTATGTATGTAAACTCAAGATAGCACTTTATGGTCTCAAACAAGCCCCTCGAGCTTGGTATGAAAGGATAGACAACTACCTATCCAAACTTGGATACTCAAATAATGAAGCTGACTCAAACATATACTTCAAAACTTCACAGGATGAAATGTTAATACTTATTCTATATGTTGATGATTTACTAATAATAGGAGACGATAGCTTGATTGAAAAATTAAAACAAGACCTCATAGCCGAATTTGATATGAAAGATCTAGGGTTACTACACTACTTATTTGGACTAGAAGTCAATCAAAAAAAGGACTACATCTTCTTACATCAAGGAAAGTACACTTAGGATATTCTAACTAGGTTTAGAATGATGGAGAGTAAGCCCTTATCTACTCTAATGGAAACAAACTTGCACAAGATAAAAGAACAAGCTATAAATTCTGAGCACATCAATCCTACTCTCTTTAGATAGATCATTGGATCTCTTATGTATCTTGTAAATAATAGAGAAGACATATTTTATGCTACCAATGTTTTGAGTTGTTTCATGTGCAAACCTAAGAAGATTCACTTAATGACTACCAAACACATTTTGAGATACTTATGAGGAACTATTGGTTTTGGTTTAATGTATACAAATGCTTAGATAAATTTTGAAGGATACACTAACTTGGATTGTGAGAATTCTTTACAATAACTGAGAGGGGGGGGGGGGCGGTGGGGGCGCTGTAAATCAGTTATTCAAGGTTTAGATGTCCGAATAAAACCTTTTCAATTCAGTGAACACATAAAACTTTCTTTACCATGCATGCATTCATTGTGAGTTAACCAAAACTAATATGTTACTATGAAACTATTATACATAAATATAAAGCATAAAACACTACACATCCATCAATACTCTTAACACAATGGTTTAACGTGGAAACCCAATTTGAGAAAAACCATTAGTAACATACTACTTCTTTATCACTCTTTTGAAGTGATTCCCTATTAAAGGTTACAACACACACTATTATATGTGACCTAGTTAAGGGATTTCAATCACCCTATTAAAAGTGAGCCTTGTTAGGGGACTTTGGGTCATTCACTTGGAACGCCACCCTATTAAAGGATTTTTCAGTGAAATGGGGAGGACCATATATCCCCCGCCAAGATAGATACATATACCTCCCACCCAACAAGTGACTGTTAAGTCAACCTTTCTCTAAAGGATTTACCCTAATCAAATACAATTGTTAGAGAGTAATAATAGAGTTTGATTTGATACAACTTATAACCTTATTTGTAGATTACATATCACTATTTAGTCCTCATCTCTGCTTGGCTTCCAATCTTCACAATTCTAATAGCATGTTCAACCTTCAAGCATTCATCTTCATTAAGCCTTCTTGCTTAGTTCACCATTGTAGACTTTTTCACTTAGGTCACATGATGAAACAAACCCTTCTTCCTTCATTTTGTCAAATTTTTGTATCCAAAATCTTTTTGACCTCTCTCAACCTTTGCTTATGACTAGCGATTCCTAGATATAGGGAATTAGAACTCTTTTTCCCACTCAATATCCATCTAAAAAATTAGGGCTTTTGATGGATTAGGTAGGATACAATGTATCTACCTGACATCTTGTCTTCTTTAGAAATTTTTCCTAGAATCCATATGAATTTGCGTCCAAAATGGTTTACATAAGATTTTGTGCCTCCAACTCATCAATCTTATCTTCCTCCTGATTCACAAGTTCTAAGAAAATGAACTTGTCAGCTTCTATTTGGTGAATCTTTGATCTTTTTCATAATGTAGCAGCTCAACATTATCAATTTACTGATGCTCAACACATACTATGTTACTCGGCATCAACTGTAAAATCACTTGGCATCAATTAGATTTTACTGGTGCTCGACACATACTGAAAACAACTCAGCATCTACTAACTTGCTTGGCACTTGTTAGTTTGCTCGACATTCACTAGAAAATGCTTTCGCTTAGCTCCAACTGACATTTTTCTTGGCTTGCACTAACTTTACTCGACACCTTCTATCAACTTGATCAAGCTTAGCAAATGAACTTTGTTCAACATTTTTCATCTGAACTTTTTGACTATAGGCAAACATTTTGTAACCCCAAGTAGATCATCAATACATTATATTATAACTGTCTTAACTGATTCTTGCACTTCAATACATAATCATAACTCAACCTTTCCTTTAGGTACTTTTTTTACATTGTAATGCCCCGCCAAGGGATCCAAAGAATTTTACTAAGTTTGCCAAACATTTTTTTTTTTTAAACATGAAAGATAAAACCATTCATAACATTTGCAGAAGCAATATAAACAATTCGAATAAAAGTACACATAACATAACATAACAGATTACATTCTTTAAAGATCCCTTAACGTTGAATCACATCTAATCATAACTTATTCATCTAATATCATATCCTTATGAAATAACAATGATACATCCAATGTACTTAAACAATATTACAAGTGTCCTTTTTGTAACTACATTTCAGATTGCTCAATCATCCACCATACATATCACAGGGTATGAAAAAGTTTAAAGGAATAAAGCATCCACATAAATAAAGTACATCATCATCCAATATTAGTCCATGATGCAATTAAAGTAAATGAAATCACATATCATACATGATACATCATCATCATAAAGATATAAATATCCATTATAAGAGATAACCATACATCACAAACATAAATAACTAAGTGCACGGTTCCTCCCAATCGCAAATAACATCATTAGACCATCGTGGATCCTAGCCATCCCTCAGTGCATAACATTCCAAAGCACCGAAGATATCATCGGTATTAACATAGTAGGAATGTCACTCCTAAAACATCCTACTAACATGTAAAGTAAAGCATAATAAATCATCAACTAACATATGCAAAGTAAAGCAAATCATCAATATAAGAAACATACCAGTAAATACATCCATCATAAGGTATATTATCTATCATAATTCTCCAAGAACATAATGAAGAATAAATACCAACCAAGGATACTCTAGCCACGGTGTCTCAGACGAATCTCAAATGATAAGAGTGATAAAACACTACCACCTGACCGCGTGGAACCTAAGTGGTCCACTCCTACCATGCTAAGGAGATAATCTCAAGTCCCAAACAGGATATCAATACACAAAGCACAAATCTCTATAAGTCTAGGAATCCTAAAAGTATACTAACTCAAAGGTTCCATCACACAAAACCGACATCTAATTCCCAGAGGCACACAAAGACATGTAGGAAACCTACTATGCAAGCGGGAAAGTGTCATCGCAATTATCACGTACAAGTTACCTTGGCAGTTAGCTAAACTCCACGGGTCCATATTGAGCTCATGCGGCCACTAGTATCCTCTCATACTGATGAGGCATACTACGAAATGCACGGTCACAACCATGCATTCTCACTACTCACATCCTAGCCTGTACAAGCACTCAAGGCATGGGCAAGAACATCAAAACAATTATCTTTTTAGGTTCATTAATCCCCATTTAGTGTGTAAATGTTATCACTTATTAACAAAACTTACAATGAGTTACCCTGGCAGCCACTTAGGGCCCCGGCCCCCATTGCAAGCCACTTCCCGACACTACAAGTAGATTACCTACCCTAAGCTCATGGAATCATAAATCTCAAAATCATAAAAGATAATCCATAATAAAATCATCAAATATGCATAAAAGCATCAAATATCCATAATAAGAATCATCAAATCTCCAAGATAAGAATCATCAAATCTCCATAAGCATCTGAAAAAAAGCATCCATAAAAAATCATGACCACAATAGTTCTCTATTGGCAATTGAAGGCATCACTGATAATCATAAGTATCAATTGGTTCTCAATAACCAAAATATATCTCAAGATAAATGGTTCTCAACAAGCAACCAAGAATATCTCAAAATCATACTGATCGAAGACTCCAAAATGGTTGAGTCAAACATGTCACAACATGATATCATCAAGAAATAAATCCACATTTCAGTCCCATCATGGCAACTAGAAAGTAATCCAAGGATAACTGATCGATGACTCAAACATGATTAGCTCAAGCATCTCAGATATATATACATCTTAGCTTCACACATGAAGGCTAAAGAACAAATACAAACATTTCATAGAGCATACGATCACATAACCATGGTTGGGCTTATAAAGATCAAGACCAAATAAGATCAACATGCCATCACATCTCATAACCCTCGAGCCTCTGGTAACAACCTAGGACTGGTCAACACTAGTCGACCCAAAACCCAAAACAAGAAGCATACAGAATACACAATGCAAACACATGTTTTGGTTTACTAAAATCACATAGTTGAATAATGTGTGGAGTTTTAGTTTTCATTCTCAAATGTAGGGGTTCCAGTTTCCATTTTCAAGTATACTTCAAATGTCTAAGTTTCATCATTTGACCTACAAGTCAACCCATTTGTTCCCCGATAGCATTATCCTAAGAATAACTTAAAGATAATTATTTACTCATTAAACTGATCATCACTGACCTTTAATTAAATTGCTTTCTTTATTTAACTAAGATCCATATTCTAATTGATTAACTCTCCTTCATAAATCAAGGATCATTATTCATTTATAAAAGAACCAATTATCAAACTAAGAAGAATTATAACTTTATTAAAATGATCAATTAAATCTACCAATTAACTTAGGTACACAATTTCATGACCTAATATTTAATTATATGTTACTAAGTCTTCACCATTAAAATATCTAAAATCATAATTCAAGTCATTAGACTTACCAACTTTTGATACCAATATTTTAACAATCTTGTTTAAAAATTATATCAATTAAATCTCTATTACATAATTTAATTATTAATTAAATCTAATTAACTCTAGTTAATTGATTTAATTAATAGTTGCATAACCATAGCATTGTTTCAATTAATATCAGTTGAATAATAACTAACTAGAATTCTGTAAGATTAAGGTCAACTATAATCTAGTACACAAATATTCATATTCATAGTTCAATAATAATAACTTGTTAATATTTAATAACAAGCTATGTTGGGAATCTTATCTATAATGACCATATTCATCATTCTTTTCAAATAACTCTCTATCACACAACTTAATTATTAATATCATGGTTATGATATCAGCTCAATGAATATCAATTGATCAATTATACTTCAAATCCCAAAAACTAATATCTTTATACAAAACTTTAATCATTAAATAATCTCCACTAGATTATCTCTAATCAAATTTGTTGATAACTATTTAAACCATTATTTAATAGATTGTTAGACCCAACAAACATTAATAAATAATAAACTCATCAAACTATATTTTCATAAGCCCCATTAGTTAATATTTAACTAACCTTTAAGGCATATCAATAATTTATAACCAATATAATAATTCAAATCATAGCATGTTATAACAATGTTATAATGTAACTATGACTCCTTGTCAATATAATAATTCTTATTTAAATCTAAATCCAATATCATTAAAATTTGAGTCTCTTAATAATCATCATTAAACACTTTTATAAATTACCAGATCTTAACTATATATTAAATAGTATTTAATATACATTAAATAATTAATATTAAAATTCATCCATTCTCTATTGAATTCAATATCTCTATCCATCAGCTCTATCCACAAACTTTCTATTAAAAATCTCCATTAATTCATTCAGAACATTCTTATTAGTCTTTAGACTAATTAAATAATTATTAAATTCTTTCCCAAAAAGAGGGGTAAAAATTTATTAAGACAGAAAGGAATACAACAAGGAGAGCTCAACAAGGAGCTCGATCCTGAGCAACAAGATCATCAAATTATTGCACTATCTCAAAGGACAATTGCCTCCTATCCCTAATATTCCAACCCGGATCATGACTAGAAGCCCATTTGGCTAAACAATCAACAGTTCTATTCCATTCACGAGGAATATACATGAACCTAATGAACTAAAAAGAGGAAGAGAAGAAAAGAATCTGCTTAACAACAGTGGCCAGCTGCCAACTAACATCCTCAAGCTCTTGCAAAGAAAGCATGTTCACCACCACCTGGGAATCAGACTCACAAATAATCTTACTCCATCCCCGCAAGAAACACTGTTCCATAGCATATAAAATAACCTGAGCTTCCATGAGATTTTTAGTATAATCACCCTTATGAACTGAGAAGAAAAATTTAACATCCCCAGAACTACAACGAGCCACTCCGCCAATACCAGCCAGACCAGGATTCCCATGGGAAGAACCATCAGTGTTAATTTTTAGAACTCCACAGGGAGGAGGAGTCCAGTGCCCATCCTGGTTAACCCGACCCTTCTTCTGATGGTGAAGCTGCCTGGACATAGAAGAAAACCTATGAGCTGCAACCCCATCCTGCAGATGAAAATTGAGGCGATTAGAGATAGCAAGATCAACCAGATGCATAACCCCATCAAGCTCACACTTCACAAGAATAGTTTCCTGAAGAGAATGTGATATTTTCCACCAAAGATGCAAAACACCAAGCTGAACATCTTGGAATATGCAACGATTCCTCTCCAACCAGATATGCCAAAGCATGAAAGATGGGCCAGCAATCCAAGCAGCATGAAGAGAAGAAGACTTGGAGGGAGCACTACCCAAGTAGGCCCAGAACTCAGGCAAAGAGGAAGCATGCCGACAAGAGCAACCCCAAGCGCTCCACCAAAGGTGCCATATTTGAGTAGAATATGAGCAATGGAAGAACAGATGGGAGACAGACTCCTCTCCATTACCACACAAAACACAATAAGAGGGGCCCTGAAATCCACGTTTACAAAGATTATCCCAGGTAAGACAACGGTTGTGAGCCACTAGCCACATGAAAAAATTACACTTGGACCAAGAAACTTTATTCCAAACTTGTTTCCACCAAGGGACCTCAGCATCCCCAAATAATTATCTAGTTATCTCCTGATACCCAGCAGAGACATGATATTTACCAGACAAGGTACCGCCCTAAGCCAAAACATATGGACCAAGCAAAGAAGAACACTCTCTAGAGGCCAAAATTTGAGAAAGCTCTTGACGATCCATGTCTGTACCTCCAGGAAGTCAATCAGAGGAATGCTTCCATCTGTAACCAACAATAGGTCCCAATTGATAAGGAGTCTTGTAATGAGCCACTTTATCCCATCCAGCGGCAAGAAAAGAGTCACAAAGAGGCTGAAGATGAGGGTATATGGATAAAATGGAAGGGAATCCATCCCCCAAGCATCAGACCAAAACAAAGCCTAAGAACCTCCTTTACATATCCAGAATAGACCCCTCTTCACCAACATCGCACCTGTCTCCAAAGTATGCCAAACCATTGAGCCACGATCTTCAAGAGGAAGTGCAGAAATAGAGCAAGAATCAACACCATGAAAATATTTATGAGTGATAATATGAGCCCAAAGCTAATGTTGTCCAGAGCACCATTGCCAATAAAGTTTAGCAGCCAAAGCTTGACTACTCAATAGAGCAGATCGAAGACCAAGACCACCCTCCTTTTTAGGCCTACAAACAGTTTCCCAATTAACCAAGCTCCATTTAGTACTACACAAATTACCACTCCAAAGGAATTGTTGAGAAAGAGCATCAAACTCCTTGAGAAAGTAAATAGGTGCAGCGTGAACCATGCTTCTATAAGTAGGAAGAGCTTGGATAATAGCTTGAAGAAGAGTAACTCGGGCAGTAGTAGAAAGCCATCTATGAGTCTAATGATTTACATTATCCTGAAGCTTGGTAATCAAATTTTTCTAGAAGAGACGTGGCTACCTAGAAATAGCAATAGGAATTCCAAGATAAGTCAAAGGAAGTGAACCTATCTGAAACCATAGGATACCAACAATCCTATGCTAAATAGAATCAGGAGTGTTAAAAAGGTAAATGAAAGATTTGTGCTCATTAACTTTCTGGCCTGAAGCTGCCAAATAAACATCGAAAGCATATCAAAAGGCTTCAGCTTCCTTGATCCTAGCAAGACTGGCAAGAGCAGAATCATCAACAAATTGAAGATGGGAAAGAAAAGGTAAGCCATTACCCCACCACCAGCCTTGAATAGAATTCTGGGACACCTGATCTTAATGAATCTGCCCAAGCCTTCAGCCATGATGATGAATAGATATGGGGAGAGAGGGTCACCCTAGCAGAGGCCTCTAGAAGCACCAAATAGTTGAGAAGATTGACCATTAATAAGAACAGAAAAAGAGGCAGAAGTAACACAACTCATAATCCAACTCACCCAGTCAGAGCTAAATCCAAAAGAAAGAAGAATACTCCTTAGGAAGCTCCATTTAACTCTATCATAGGCCTTAGCCATATCCAGCTTAACAAACATGGCTCTCTCCCTTGAAGTAGCCATAGAGTGAATAGCCTCAGTAGCAATAACCACCCCATCCAAAATTTGTCTGCCAGCAACAAAACCACCTTGTTCTTCTAAGATAATAATGGGAAGCCACCTTTTCAGTCTCTCAGCAATCAACTTAGTAATAACTTTGTAAACCACATTACATAAGGCAATTGGTCTAAAAGACTCCAATTGATTAGCACACTCTCTCTTAGGAATAAGAGTCAAGAATGTAGAGTTCAAAGCTCGAAGCATCTGCTTGCTAGCATAGGATTATTTAACCACCTCCAACAAATCATGATTAATGATGGCCCAAAATTCCTGAAAGAATTCAACTGGAAAGCCATCAGGACCGGGAGCCTTCCCCTTTAGCATGCCAAAGACCACCTCCTCTAGCTCTTCCAAAGAGATAGGACGCATGAGATAATCATTCATTTCTTGAGTGATAAGGGAAGGAATATAGGACAAAATAAAATTTTCTTCATTATCAGCAGGAGGAGAGTCCTCAGAGAAGAGGGTAGAGAAGTATGAAATAGCCTCCTGGAACAAAGCTAGCAAGGAATTCAATTGGATACCTTGAGAATTAACCAAAGAAGAGATAGTGCTCTAATTCTGGTGAGATTGCATTGTTTTATGGAAAAAGGAAGTGTTTCGATCACCTTCCTAGAGCCAATGAACTCTAGCCTTTTGCTTCCAAAAAATTTCCTCTCGAAGTTCCCATTCTTCTAGAGCTCTAGAAGCAAGGGATTTAGCCTTGCCAAGATCCTCTGAGAAACCTCGATCTCTAATCTCCCTTGTGATGACATCAAGATCTTCATAAGCAAGCCTCTTCATAAAGTGAAGGTTCCCAAAGCATTCCCTATTCCATATCTTGAGCTGCCATTTAACATATTGAAGCCTTTTAGAAAATGAGAACATTGCAGTACCATATGCAGGAGCACCATCTTTCCACCAACAAAAAACAAAATCATGAAGAGAGGAGTCACAAAGCCACATCAACTGGAACTTAAAAGGAGGATGCTTCGAAACATAAGCCCCTATAGTGGAAAATTTGATTGGCCAATGATCTGAACCCCTCCAATCAAGAATTTCTGAAGAGATAGTAAGGGTGCCACTAACTCAGAAGCAAGAAACAAGAAATCTATCCAGACGTTCTAAGATAGCAGCAACACCAGTCCTGTGATTATTCCAGGTATAGAGACCATTAGAAGGCTTAACATCAAAGAGATGCAAAAGAGATATGTTTTGCCAAAGAAGAGCAGAAGAAGGCCCCAATCTAGCCAAACCACCATGCTTCTCCTCCAAACTTAAAATTGAATTGAAGTCCCCTACTAACACCCAAGGATGATAAGGATGAAAATTTCTAACATATTGAATATGTTCCAAAAGTTCCTCCTTTCCCACAAGATGAACAGGTGCATACCCATTAGTAACCATGATTACCTCTCCTGAGTCTAGAGCAGAAGCTACCATAGAGAGAGTTAAGCGAGAAGACATCCAGCCAAGAGGAGAAATTTTTTGAGGATCCCAGAATATAGCTAAACCACCAGCACTTCCTATTGCCACAACACACTGGCATTGTGTTAGGCCCATTTGCCGTTACACCAAAAGCCATGACTATTAGTGAACATGGAACACCACATAATTAACCACCTGTGGGCAGGGGAGCGTGTCGCATCACCCAAAAATCTCCCCCTCGACGTGCATACCAAGTGCTTAGGTGGGTCGGGAAGGCACCGGGGAGATTTGAACCCATGACCAGGCCAAAACTAGGTTCTGATATCAATTGTAGGGCCCATTTGCCATTGCACCAAAAGCCATGACTATTAGTGAACATGGAACACCACATAATTAACCACCTATGGGCAGGGGAGCGCATTGCATCACCCAATACATTGGCCACGAGACCAAATACTAGAGGTATGTTGGACCATAGACTCCACGGAGAGCTTAGTCTCTTGGATACAAAAAACATCAGGACTATGATCAACCACCAAGTTATGAATTGCCGTTTCTCTAGGGATGCTATTCAACCCCCATACATTCCATGAGAGAATAATCATCATTGGGTAGAATTGGGAAAATGAGAATCCAAAGCTTTCACTGAACTAGACTCAATCAATATATCTCCTGTGAGTTTAATCTTCTCTTGGTCTGTTTTACACCCACTCCTTAGAGGGAGAGTAGAAGAAGCCCACTTAAAGGGTCGAGGTAGCAACCCCAAGGGGAGAGGAGATCCCTTGCCCTTACCTGATGGTAGCACATCCTTAACCAAGTCAGCCAAAAGAACATGATTATCTTCCAACAGTGCAGGAGTCACCAGAGCCTCTATCATAGGAGCTACAGGAACCTCACAGTTCTGATATACTACAACTTGAGATGCCCCACAAGCATCATTAGGAACATATCTCTCATCTGGGCAAACTGGATCAAAAGAGATAGGAGGAGGAATACCCTCCTCTAGAACCACACTATCCAGCACCTCAAAGCGGTTAAAACTTGAATCAGATAATCTTTCTTTCAAAGGCCTCTTTTGACCACGTCCCTTAGCTCAAGGGAAAACAGGGGTAAATCCATCCTTATCTTGCATTTGAGCCTTACCCTTACCTGTAGCATCTTGCGGATTCATCCCCTTGGTAGTATTAACCATTTGAGATTGTCCTTTCCCTGTAGTATCTGCCAAACCACCAGCATTGCCAGCTGTAGAACCATCCACTCCTTTGAAACTCAAGTTATGGGGGCACTGACACTGTAAATGACCATACTCATGACAAATTTGGCAACAAAAAGGGAGGGATTCATAATCTAACTGCTGCACCCAAGAAGAATCCCCTAGACAAATTTCCAAAAAACCTAGTAATGGGTTATCCAAATTAATTTCAACACAAATTCTAGCATAAGAAATAACCTTTTTATCGAGGGATTGACGTGTGATTGCAACCGGCTTCCCCAACAAAGAAGCAATTTGTTGAAGGATGTCTTCACGCCAAAACTCCAAGGGAAGACGAGGCAAGCGAACCCAAACTGGCACTATTGAAGGGAGATCCTTAGTAGAATTAAAACCTAAATGCCAAAGTTTGACAAATAACCCCACATGATTGTAGAAATAAGGGCCTCCTTCTAAAACACGATCACAATCAGACATGCAAGAGAATACAACAAAAAAAGAACTATTCCCTGCCAACATAATCTCCATATCACCTTCCACCTGCCAAGAGCGGTGGATCCATGCCTCAAGAGTGGATAGGGAAATCTGGATTCCAAGAAATTTTCATATCAAAGCATGCTTGGTCCAATAATCAATGTCCTCCATTGCAGCCATTGGAGGAATAACCAGAACAGGGCGATCATGGCTACGCGAAAAAAAACCATTAACTTTTCTCAGCTTGGAGCTCTCCCCTAAATAAAACGATTCAGATCGCATTGCATGCATAGTTGGAGAAGAACCATCTGTTCTCACCAACAGAGAAGAAATCCCAGGCCATGCCATGCAAACAATAAAACCCCAATCCAAAATTGACTGCAGAAGATTTCCAAAAACACCAACGCAAATTATGTCCAGTAGCTAGCAATCCAAACAGAACAGAAAAATAGTAAAGATCAAACACCAAGAACAGGCTAGGGGAAAAACCCTAGCCCAACTAGTAGCCACCACTTCTCCACATCCTCCAAAAAATATTTTTCATTATTAAATTCTAATTATATTACTTTGATATATTATTTTTGTGAAGTTTAAGCATAAAGAACTCTTGGTTATGGGAAATGAAGAAATATCTGTCCTTGAATAAAACAGTCCCAATACGACGGCCATATCTCCCTAATGAATTGTTGGATCAGGCTGAAATTTAAATATGTTGGAAAGGGCCAAGTTGTGCTGATTCTGATTGGAGCGATCAAATAAATTTGATCACGATAAAAAGTTATGAATGACTGAATTCGGGTCTATCCAAGGGGCAGCGACAGGACAATTTGTGATGAAGTAAGAATTTCCTGTTAAAATAACTGTTCTCTAAATTTAACCATAAAAGGGTTTGTTCATATGCATCTAAAAATATAATTGATAGAAAGATTACATCTAATCATTCAAATTTTCAACTTAGAATTTCTATTTTAATTTCAAATCTTGTCTATCTAATTTCACAATATAAATTCGAACCCAAACTCAATTAAGATCTAATTATTTCTCCTTAATTGGATCTAGGATTTTCCTATTGTTTTCTTCTCATCCAAATAAAATATCTAGATTCCAATTTCAAATATAGAGAGTATTCAAACACATAAAACAGATATGATGAAGACAGGAAGAGAAAGAGTGCAAAAGAAATATGAGAATATCATGAGTGCACCTGGACACTGATGCTAATTTGTCATGCCTTAGAAGTCCATAGAAAATTCCTTCCTTCTCCATCATTCACAATTCTTCCAAGAATCCAAGCCGATCAAATCCTCCAAGTGATTAGAAGTGCTAGACGGAGCATAGAAGCAAGTAGAAAATATATGAGCATATGAATCTTCTCTCATGCATGTAAGCTTTGAAGCTTCTATTTTTTGCTTGTAGCTCGTGGCTTCCATTAAGCTTGTAGCTTCCATTAAGCTTTTCATTTAAGCTTCTATGAATGCCTGAATATCAAGAGCTCTCAAGAAACCTTTGGAATGCTTCTTGAAACCGCTGAAAGGTGTCACCAACTAAGCATGGGTCTTTTCCAACCTTTTTGATGAGTCATAGAGTTGTAGATACCTTGTGCTTAATTGATGCACTAACCCTCGTGTTGTTGACACATGTTAATTCCCATGCAAGCTTATAATTCCAATTTACTTTACTCTTTCCAATTTAATTTATTTATTTATTAAGTCTCATGCACTAACTTTAATATCTCCACTTTTCAATCTTAATATATTTATATTTTAATCATATGAGATTTAGAATCTTTTAATAATTTAAAATATATTTTCCACTTTTAAATTTCATTTTCCAAAACTATATTGCTAAAATATTTATTAGCTTTAATAATATTATTATTTAGTCATTTATTTAAAAATGAGCTCCAAATATATTATAAATATTCACATTCCAAATTTAATATTATAACTTTTATCTTCCAACTTTAATTATTTTATTTAATTAATTTCCCAATTAATTAAATAAAATAAATATTAAAATACCATATTAATTTTCCATTTAATTAAACCATTAATTAAAATCTTTTTAATTAGGCTTAATTAATAAAAAATACACCAAAGACTCACAAGGTAAAAATATGAAAACTCATCATAGCACAAATACATACAAAATCAAACCAAGGGTTTAAATTATGAATTACATCATCTGACACATTCGAAGGGTACTCAACTCAGATACTTGTCCTAATTTTTCAATTAGAACAAATGGCTTAAAGGGTTGGGATTTGGACTTGAGAATTTATCTCCCCTCTCTTATCATTGAGATAATGTGATAGGGTATGCTCATCTTGGCAATTCAGGGAAGTCGATACCCAGTACCTACAACCTGCATAAAAACTATGCATGTACAAACACAATATATACTAAACTAAATAGACAATGGTAGGAAGTGGTGCATCGTGTAGATCCGGACTAGCAGGTGACTACGACTCCCTTCCTTAACCACATCAGACATGCCATACAAAAGCAAACACGCAAGGCAAACACGCACACCATACACATGCAAGTATGGGGTAAGTATCCATAAGAAAGAACATATGATAATAAATCATCTTACTAATCATCATTAATAATTGCAAACACTGAAAATAATCATCATACATACATGAAATGTAGAGTCTAAGTAATCTCATCACATATCAACTGAATCCATAGCACAATATCTGATAATCTCATAATAATGTTACTAACCATCAACATGAAACTAGTTCTAAAAGAGTTCATCAACGATAATAGAATGTGAACCAGGGGCAGGCACTACATACATCTTGTTAATCAAATCCTCTTCGTCAATCAACTAAGTGATAGTTCTTGAAACATATAATCAATTGTCTTACCAACATGTATAGCAAGTTTGACATTAGTGAAAAAAAAAGATTGAAAAACACTTCTTACAATAATGTTCTTAACTCAAATGATCCTTTTCAATCATATATCAACAATCCCACTCTTTGGCATTGATGGAAAACCAAACTAATCAACCAGTCAAACATCAAACTAACTAGATTAAATAGTAAGGCAATAAAAAAGAAAGCTTGTGATTAAAACTTCTCCCTCTATCAGCAACTCCTTCTTAGGTTAAAAAATCTCACTTATCTAATTCTCTTTTGTCATGGATCAAAATATCTCCCTCTTTTGTTTTTTTTTCTTTCTCCCTTTTCCTTTCAATAGTCTTCTGATCTTCTATTGATGTACTTTTACTTCATTGTTCTTCTTTTACTCTCCCTCTGGCTTGATTTTCTACTTTGATAATCTTCGTCATGATCAATATGCACTTTATTAGTTTATTGAATTCTCCTTCTTTGACAACAATGCCAAAGACATGTACTCAACACTTGGCATCTTAATATATGCAAACATAGACTTTTGCAAGCTCTTCAATTTTCTCCCTCTGTCACCTTGCTTGTGACTGATTTGAAATTTCAGCATTATGAGTACTTTAGAAAGCTTCCTAAAGTAAGATCCACTACATCAATTTGTATGAAATACATGTTAGCTTGTTTGATGCAAAGTACTCTCTCTATCTTTTAAATAGCCTTTGATAGGGGTATCACCCCTAATTTACCTCTTAGATACTCATAAGTATCCTTGGATAATGCTTTGGTGAAGATATCAGCAATTTCCTCTTTTGTGTTGATATACTCCATCTTCACTTCTTTGTCTTGAACCAACTTCCTTACATAATGATACTTTATTGCAATGTGCTTTGTCTTTGTATGCATGTAGGATTCTTTGATATATTTATAGTACTTGTATTATCACAATAGAGTGTTATTGGTTTAGTGATTTATTCTTTCATTCTTTTTAGCAACTATTTGATCCATATAATGTTTGTGCAATTGATAGCAATAGCAACATACTCTGCTTCAGCAATGGATTAGGAAGTACAACTCTACTTCTTGCTTATCCATGTAACAATTCTTCTTCCTAATAAAAATGCTCTTCCGATCATCAATATTTCTAGCCCAATCAGCATCAACATAGGCTTTCAGTTCAAACTTTTCATTCTTCTTATAGTATAAGCCATACTCTTTTGTTCCCTTCAGGTATCTCATTATCCTTTTCACTGCCATTGGGTGATTTTCTCTTGGTTAGCAAAGAATCTAGCAACTATTTCCATAGCTAATGCAATATCAGGTCTGTTGTGTACTACATATTGCAATTTTCCAATCATGGATCTATATAATGTTTGATTGACCTCAACTGATTCATCATTCTTTGATAGCTTGAGTGTTGCTACCTTAGGTGTACTTACTAGTTTTGAGTCCTCAAGTCCAAATGTCTTTCAGATCTCTTTGACATATTTTGACTAAGTAATATACACACCATACTTCATTTGATATACTTGTAGTCCCACAAAGCATTTTATCTCACCAAACATTAACATCTCAAACTCTTGCTTCATTTGATTTGCAAAATCTTTAAACAAAATATCTTGTCCTCCAAATATAATGTCATCATCAAAAATTTGAGATAATAGTATACCTTTTTCTGCATCTTTCTTCATGTACAAATTTTTGTTATCATCTATCCTTTCAAATCCAATCTTCACAAGATAAGTATGAAGTTTTCATACCATGCTCTTAGTGCTTGTTTGAATCCATACAAGCTTTGTACAGTTTGCATACCATTTTTTTACTATTTTTGTCCAAAAATCCTTTTGGTTGTTCTATGTAGACCTCTTCTTCTAATATTCTATTCAAAAATGTAGACTTTACATCCATCTGGTAAACTTTGAAATCTTTATAAGTAGCATAAGCAAGTAGAATTCTTACTCCTTCCATTCTTGCAACAGGGTTAAATATTTCTCCATAGTCAATTCCTTCTTCTTGTGCATACCCTTTGCAAACTAGTCTTACTTTATGTCTATTTACTTCACCATTCTCATCTAGCTTATTCTTGAATACCCATTTTGTGCCAATCACATTCTTGTCCTCTCGCCTAGAAAGTAGGCTCCAAGTCTTGTTCTTTTTTATCTGCTAAATTTCTTCTTCCATAGCCTTGTACCAATCATCATCTTCCAATGCATCATTTACTGTCTTAGGTTCCTTCATTCTTAGGAAACATGATTCACCTCTAAATCTATTTCTTGTCATTGGCCTTGCATCTTTGTCTCCAATGATTTGATCTGTAGGATGGTGTCTTTTGACATATTTGGATAGTCTAGGCTCAGCTCTTGTGATTGCATTCTATCTCTCAGCTTCAATATTGCTATGTACATCTCTTTCATGTGTGCTAATCTTAGAGTTAGATTGTGCATTCTCCTCATTCTATAGCTTGACATCTAAATTCAACTCAGTATTCATAGGGTGTAACTCGACAGTTGTTGACACTTGTTGTTGATTTACTGCATGATTTGTGACATCTTTTTTAATAAGCATTCCTTCATAGTAGTATGCAAATTACTTGTAATCTTCTAGTTCTTTTGTAGATTCAGCTTTATGTGCTTCTATAAACTCATCAAAATTCACATTTGCACTTTCCACAATTTTGTTAGTGTTAGTATTTAAACACTTGTAAGCTTTACTTCTTGTGGAGTAACCAAGGAATATAACTTCTTCACTCTTTGCATCAAAATTTCCACTTCTAACATCATTAATAATATAACATTTGCTTCCAAATACCTTAAAATATTTCACATTAGGTGGATGACCATACCATAATTCAAAAGGTGTTGAGTGAGTACTTTTCTTTACTTACACACGATTCATAGTGTATACTATAGTACTTACAACTTCTCTCTAGTATTTCAAGGCAACATTTTTCTCCATCATTAGTGTTCTAGCATAGTCCACTACAAATCTATTTCTTCCTTCAAAAATTCCATTTTGTGGGGGATTCCTTGGTGCTGATGTCTACCTTTTAATTCCTCTATCATTGGAGAATATTTCAAATTCATGTGAAGTCAATTCACCTCCTCTGTTTGATCTCAAGAATTTCAATCTCTTACCTGTTTCTTTCTCAACTCTTTCCAAGTACCATTTAAACATTTGAAAATTATTTAAGTTTTGTCTTAGAAACATGAAAATCATCATTCTAGAGTAATCATCAACAAACAACATTATATACATGTCTCCTTTGTAGCTTTGCACTTCAATAGGTGCACACAAGTCAGCATGAAAAATTTCAAGTATCTCCTAAGTGGTATAAGTTTTACTTTTAAAGATTGACTTTGTCATCTTGCCTAGTTGACATTGTTTGCACATTATGTTTTCTGGTTTCTTCAACTTAGGCAAACCTCCAACTCTTTTCATGTTACCTATACTAATCAGATTGTCAAAAGTGAACATTACACAATCTCTTGTTCTAAAGCCATACATCATCAAATTTTGTAATAAGTGTTAGAATTACTTTAAAATAACTAGGGTGGGAGGTGGGGGTGAATCAATTATTCAAAGTCTAAATGTCCTATTCAAACTTTTCTTCAGGTGTAGTGAACCAATTCAATCATTTTTTCATTTAATCTTTAACTTATCTAATCAACAAGTTACTATAAATCAACATGCAAAAGTAACACTCAAGAAATCAGCACATGACACAGTGATTTACATGGAAACCCAATTTGAAAAAAATCAACAGTAACATGCTACTCAATTCTCACCCTTCTGAAGTGATGCCCTATGAAAGGCCTACCCTATCAAAGGTTACAACACACTATTAAATGTGACCTTGTTAGAGGATTTAACCACCCTATTAAAAGTGGGCCTGGTTAGAGGAGTTTAGAACATTCACTTGGAATGTCACCTTGTTAAAGGATTTACAAATGGCTATTAGGCCAACCTAAGTCCATAGGATTTTCAGATCTAATACAATTGCTAGAGAGTATTAGAAAAGCTTTATAGAATTACAACATTCAACTTATCTTGTAGATCTTAGATCACTTCTTAGCTCAGAACCTTGCCTGGTCTGTTATCTTTGCTACTCTTAATTGATTACCTTATCTTTCAAGCTTTGTCTCCTTAAGTCTCCATACTCAATGTACTAGTGCAATCATCTCTTAATGACCACTTGTAGATGCAGTGCCTCTGTGCTCTTCCTTCTCCTAGATGTCTCCTTCTTGACACCCTTTTAACCATTTTGTAGATTTGGCACTCCAGCAGGAACAATATTAGAAGCTCCTTGTTTCTTGGTCTATGATTTTTTAAATAGAGGTCTTGGAGTTCTTTTTCCTACTCAATTCTTCCATTTTTCAATTTTAATTTGCATGGATTAGGTAGGATACATTGTATCTAACCCATATTTTATTTCCTCTAGAAACTTCTTGACTAATCCTTTAGAATTCGCTCAAAAATGGTTTACAAAAGATTATGTGCCAACAACTCATCATCCTTATCTTCCAACTCATTCACAAAACTCAATGTAACCACTAAGTCGGCTTAGATTTGGAAAATCTTCCTTATTAGGTATAATACAGTAGCTCGACACTATTGAAATACTAGTGCTTGGCACATACTGTGTTACACAACATCAACTATGTTTTTTTTGATGCTTGGCACTTGAAGATCACTCGACACCAATTGAAAATTTTCTAATGCTCAGCACTTGATCTTTACTCAGCACTTGAAGATCACTCGGCACATACTAGAAATATATGTTACTTGGCTTGTACTAAGAATTTACTTGGCTTCAACTAACTTGCTTAGCTTTAACTAACTTGCTCAGCTTCAACTAAGAATTTTAGTCTAAACTTTGCAGTCATCCTTGTTATAGCTTCTTCCTCCAATGTTTGTAAGTGTGACCAACCTCTGTATCTTTGAGTATGTTATTAATACACTACTTAGCTATTATCTTAGCTAATCCTTGCACTTTATTACAACATCATAACTCAACCTTTTCCTTAGGTGCTCTTATTACATCGTGTTGATCTAATCCTCTTCATCAATCAACTAAGTAATAGTGCTTGGATCTTATAAGAAAATATCATTCCCTACAAATAGAAGGTTTAACATCAATCGAAAAACAATGATTGAAAACATTCTTTTTCATCAATCTCCCTCTTTGATCTTCAACAATCAATGAGCTTTTCAATCAGATTTCCAACAATCTCCCTTTTTGGTGTTGATGGAAAACCAAACTGATCAACCATCAAACAAAACTATTCCACCAAAAACATACCAGGTTAGAATAGTAAGTCAAAATGCCAAAAAGTAAATTGTAACACTTTTACAACAATCTCCTTCTACTATTCTGATTGCTTCATTTCACTTCTCCCTCTTTGCTATTGTATCCTTTATCTTTATCTTTCTTCCTCTGTATTATTCATCTTCTATTGTTCTGATCAACCTCTAAAATCTCCCTCTAATTATTTGATCCTTTATTTTTAATAGTTATTGATTAGTTGTTCACTTCTCCCTCTTTGACAATAATGCCAAAGACATATTACCATCTTAATATGCACATATAGCTCTTGCAGGTTCATTTAATGTCTCCCTTTGTCATCTTGCTTATGACTGATTTGAAGTTTTCAGCACTTCTACTACTTTAGGCATGGATCCCAAAGTAAACATCCTCTGCATCAATGCATATAATTTTCAAGATTATGCTTATTTGATGTAGGGCATACTTGCTTTTTAGTTCAAGTAGCCTTAGCTAGGGGTATCACCCCTAACTTACCTCTAAGATACTCAAAAGCATCTTTAGGTAGTGCCTTTGTGAAGATATCAGCAATCTATTCCTTTGAGCTAACATATTCCATCTTTACTTGTTTGTCTTCCACTAGTTCTCTTACATAATGATACTTGATTGCAATATGTTTAGTTTTAACATGCATTACTGGATTCTTTGATATATTGATAGCACTTGTATTATCACAATAAAGTGTCATAGGTTCAATTACCTCTTCCTTCATACCTTGCAGAAAATGTTTGATCTACACAATATTGGTGCAGTTTATAGTAGCTGCCACATATTTAGCTTCAACAGTAGACTGTGAGGTGCAACTTTGCTTTTTACTTGTCCATGTGATCAACCTCTTTCCTAAGAAAAGTGCTCCTCCACTAATTTTTTTTCTATCATCAATGTTACCTCCCCAATCTATATCAGTGTCAGCTTTTAGTTCAAACTTCTCATTCCTCTTGTATTATAGACCAAAGTCATTAGTTCCTTTCAAGTATCTCAATATTCTCTTTACTATCATTAAATGATTTTCTCTTGGATTGGTAGAAAATCTTGCTACTATTCCAATAGCTAATGCAATGTTAGGTCTATTGTGTACAATATATTGTAACTTTCCAATCATTGACTTATACAATATTTGATTTACTTTAGTAGATTCATCATTCTTAGATAGCTTATGTCTAATTGCCATTGGTGTGCTACTAGTTTTGAGTCTTCTAGCCCAAATGTTTTGAGTACTTGATGTATTTGGATTGAGTCATAAATATGCCATACTTCAACTGATGTACTTGTAATCCAACAAGGAATTAGATTTCTCCAAACATTGACATTTCAAATTCATGCTTCATTTGATCAACAATTTTTTTGCATAAAACATCTTTTCCTCCAAATATTATGTCATCAACAAAAATTACTATTATCAAAATTTCTTTACCTTCCTCACCTTTGATGTACAGGTTGTTGTTTTCATATGTTCTTTCAAATCCTATTTTCACAAGATATTTGTGCAACCTTTCATACCATGCTCTAGGTGCTTGCTTTAATCCATACAGTGCTTTGTGTAGCTTGCAGACCATGTCCTTGTTCTTTTCATTTGAGAAATCCCTCAGGTTGTTCTATATAGACTTCCTCTTCTAGTATACCATTTAGAAAAGCTAACTTCACATCCATCTAGTAGACTTTGAAACCTTTTTATGCAATATAAGAAAGTAATTTTTTTACTCCTTCCATTATTGTAATAGGGGTAAATGTCTCTCCATAGTCCATCCTTCTTCTTGTGCATAGCCTTTGCAAACTAATATGGCTTTGTTTCTTGTTATTTCACCATTCTCATACAGTTTGTTTCTGAACACCCACTTGGTACCAATCACATTCTTATCAGTTGATCTGGGAACTAGAGACCAATTTTTGTTCTTCTCAATATGATCTATCTCTTCTTTCATGGCTTTATACCAGTCATCATCTTGTAGTGCATCTTTTACTATTTTTTGTTCAACGTTGCTCAATAGACATGATTCATTCATGAGTCTATTCCTTGTCATCTAGCATCCTTATCACCAATGATTTTATCTACAAGGTGATGTCTTCTTACATACTTAGCTAATCTTGGTTTAGGCCTTTCCATATTTAATCCTTCAGCTTTAGAGTCATCTCATTCTTCTACATCTGGTATTTCATCATTTATTTCTGGCATACTATTTTTAGAATCAGAATGTGCATTCTCCACATTTTGTAGCTTGGCTTCTGAATGCAACTTGGCATTCACTGGTTGAGACTCAATAGATACTAAGGTTTATTGCTAATTCCCAATTTGATTTGTAACATTTTCTTCAACTATCATTCCTTCGTAGAAGTATACAAAGGATCTATAATCCTCTACTTTCTTTGATTTACCAACTTGAACTTTTGCATTCTCATCAAAACTTACATTTGCACTCTCCACAACTTTTTTAGTGTTAGTAATCAAACACATATATGCCTTTCTTTTAGTTGAGTATCCAAGAAATATGCCTTCATCACTTTTTGCATCAAATTTGCAATTTCTAGTGTCTTTTAGAATATAGTATTTACAACCAAACACTTTAAAATGTTTAACATTAGGTGAATGACCATACCACAATTCAAAGGGTGTTGCATTTGTACCTTTCTTGACTTGAACTCTATTCAATGTGTAGACTGTAGTACTTACAGCTTCTTTCCAGTATTTTAGTGCAACATTTTTCTCCATCATCAAGGTTATAGCATAGTCAATCACTGACCTATTTCTCCTTTTAGAAATACCATTTTGTGGTGGAGGTCTCGATGTTGACATTTTCCTTTTAATACCTCTATCACTGCAAAATGTTTCAAACTCTCTTGATGTGAACTCACCTCCTCTATCTGACCTTAGGCATTTCAAATTCTTTTATGTTTCCTTCTCAACTCTAGCTAAATACCACTTAAACATTTGAAATGCATTAGATTTTTTCTTTAAGAACATAGCAGTCATCATGTTGGAATAATCATCTACAAATAGCATTACGTATCTGTCTCCTAGGTAGCTTTGTACTTCTATTGGACCACATAAGTCTATATGAACTAACTCTAGAACTTCATTGGAAGTGTATGCTTTGCTTTTGAAACTAGCTTTAGTCATCTTCCCTAGTTGAAATTGTTTACACATTGTGGTTTTAGGTTTCTTCGAGTTGGGCAACCCTCTAACTTTGTTATTCTTGCTAATGTTGATCAAATTATCAAAACTAACATGACACAACCTTTTATGCCACAACCACACATCAAGTCTAACAACAAGACATGTTTTTTCTTCCATATCTAGGTAAAACAAATTACTCCTAGTTTGTGCACATTTTCCTATTAGATTTCCATTAGTATCATAGATCTTGATAGTTTTATTTCCAAATTCCATTTTGCAACCTACATTGCCTAATTGATATACACTCAAAAAGTTGTAGTTTAATCCTTCAACATAGTATGCATTGTCACATGGGGAATCATTACCAAATCTAACACTATTTCCATCATATTGAGTACAAGTAATGAATTTACTTTTATCTTCTGTCATGTGATGTGAGCAACCACTGTCTATGATCTACTTGTCATTCTTGTTCACATAGGTAACCAATGTTTTTGCTTCATCTTCATCTTTGTCTGATTTATCCTTCATAGCTACATAGATTACTTCATCATCATTTTTATCAGAATCTTCTTCAACAATATAGCATCTCTTACCTTTTTCCTTATAGTCCTTACTATCATCTTCTTTCTTGTTCTTGTACTTATTTCTATGTTTGTAATTCTTCTTCTATGTACATCTTGTAGCAATGTGACCTACTTCATTACAATTGAAACATATGATAGGGAGCTTACCTTTGAATTTTCCTTTTCCTCTATGAAATCTCCTCACTAGAAGTTCTTTTAACTATTCCACATCTTCCTAATCTGTGCTACTATCACTAGATGCATGTTTTCCTTTTCTTCTCCTTTTTTTTGGTGTGTCCTCGTTAGTATCTTTCATTGTCATCTTGGCCTTGAAAGTAGATTCAAGATTTTTAGGTCTGTAGTTGTCAAAATTGGATAGCTCAAATGTAGCCAGTCTTCCAACTGTTCCTTCTAAAGTTAGTGTGTTTCCTTGTACACACCTTAGCTCTTGGATGGCTGAAACTCTTATAGCATAGATAGGGAGTAGAGTTCTCAAGTATTTTTTGATGGATGTTTCTTCTTCTAGTTGTCCACCTAGACTTCTTATTGCACTCAGCACTTCTTTTATTCTTGCAACATACTGAGAAACATTTTCACCTTCCTCCATCTTCATGTCATCAATCTTCCCTCTTAGGCTTTCTCTCTTTGCTCTTTGACATTCTAATCTCCTCCATAGATATCTGATAAGGTTTTCCACATTTTGAATGTAGTGTTAGAATCTTTGATGTCATCATATTCAGCATTGCTAAGTGTAGATGTAATTTCCAACATTGCTTGGTTATGCTCCTTTTTGTTTAAGTCATCTATCGTAAGAGGTCTTGTTAGAGTTACATGTTCAGTCCCAATTGAGGTTTGTGCATTATCACCTATTGATGCAAGGTGCAATTTCCTCAAACTCTACCATGCAACAAAGTTGTCTTTGTTGAGCTTGGGAACTTCTCTCTTGGACATCTTGATCTTCCTACTTCTAGTACTTTGAAACTAAATCAGTAGAAGGCTCTAATACCAATTGTTAGAATTTCTTTAGAATAATAGAGAAAGGAGGGGGGGGGGATGGGGGCATGAATTAGTTATTCAATGTCCAAATGTTCTATTCAAACTTTTCTTCAACTGTAGTGAACCAATTCAATCATTTATTCATCCAAGCTTTAACTTATCTAATCAGAAAGTTACCATAAATAAACATGCAAATATAACACTCAAGAAATCAACAAATGACACAGTGATTTACGCAGAAACCCAATTTTGGAAAAACCACTAATAACATGCTACTCAATTCTCACCTTTCTAAAGTGATGCCCTATCAAAGGCCTACCCTGTCAAAGGCTTACAACACACTATTAAATGTGACCTTGTTATAGGATTTAACCACCCTATTAAAAGTGGGCCTGGTTAGAGGACTTTAGAACATTCATTTGGAATGTCAACCTGTTAAAGGATTTACAAATGGCTATTAGGCCAACCTAATTCCATAGGATTTTCAAATCTAATACAATTACTAGAGAGTATTAGAAAAGCTTGACCTAATTATAACATACAACTTATCTTACAGATCTCAGATCACTTCTCAACTCATAACCTTGCCTGGTCTTCTATGACTGCAACTCTTAACTGCTTGCCTTATCTTTCAAGCTTTTTCTCCTTGAGTCTCCATACTCAATGTACTAGTGCAATCATCTCTTAATGACCACTAGTAGATGCAATGCCTCTATGCTCTTCCTTCTCCTAGATGTCTCTTTCTTAACACCCTTTTAACCACTTAGTAGATTTGGCACTTCAACAACAATAGTATTAGCAGCTCCTTGTTTCTTGGTCTTTGATTTCTTAAATAGAGGTGTTGGAGTTCTTTTTTCTGCTTGATTCTTCCATTTTTCAATTTCAATTCATATTGATCAGGATTTTTTGGGTCATGGCTGATGTGGTAGCTAACATATGGCTGACATGTTGTAACCCTAAAATGACATAAAATACTTGTATAAAAGGGTTTAGGGTTAGGTATTTTCATTATGTTTTGATACTAGGTAGAGTACTACAGGTTATGTCTTTACTGTTGGTGGGGTAGCTATGAGCTAGGTTTTTAGGTTACAGAAGATTAATGCTCTATCCACTACAAAGGCAGCCAAGGAGATGATATGGCTTTAGTTCTTCTTGGAAGAATTGGGACATCCTCAAATGGATAATTGTTTTTTCATAGATAGTCAGAGTGCCATTAATCTTGCAAAGAATTCAGCTTTGCATTCTAAGACCAAACACATACAGTTGCGGTACCATTTTATTCAGTCAATTTTGGAGGATGGACAGCTAAAGCTGGAGAATGTCCATAAAAATGACAATCAAGTACATATTTTGACCAAGGTTGTAACAAGGGAGAAGCTAAACAACTCTTTAGCTTCAGTTGGTCTTTTAGATTGAGCATGCATCAAAGAATAGCAAAGTCCAGGGTGGTTTGATCTAGTGGGAGCCCCATGTGGTAGTGGTATTGCTATAGGATCAATATCCAAGCGGGAGATTGTTGTTTAGTGTGGAGCCTGATCAGTCCCCAAGTGGGAGATTGTAAGATTATGGTGATTGATTGGGAAAGTACGGTACATACTTCATAATTAGTGGGGTTCAGGCCATGGTTGATGTTGTAGCCGACATATGGCCGACATGTTGTAACCCTAAAATGGCATAAAATACTTGTATAAAAGGGTTTAGGGTTACGTATTTTCATTATGTTGTGATGCAAAATTCCTTCTTGCGGTGGTATTGAGCTATAAGGGATTAGGAATTATAATCAAGTTATAATCACTAGATTGTAATAATATTGGACTTGTAGTTTGGTGGACGTAGCCCAAGGATTGGGTGAACCACGTTAAATCTTGGTGCCTTGTGTTCATTTCTGTGTGATCTATTATTTTTTGTTATTGGTTATATTTGCATGTAGTTTTTATTTCTGTCCATGGTTTATCCTAACAACATTGTATCTAACCCATATTCTATTTCCTCTAGAAACTTCTTGACTAATCCTTTAGAATTCATCCAAAAAAAATTTACATATGATTTTGTGCCAACAACTCATCATCCTTATCTTCCTACTCATTCACAAAATTCAATTTAACCACTAAGTCATCTTAGATTTGGAGAATCTTCATTATTAGGAATAATGTAGTAGTTTGACACTATTGAAATACTAGTGCTCGGCACATACTGTGTTACTTGGCATCAACTATGTTTTTCATGATGCTTGACACCTAAAGATCACTCGAAACCAATTGAAATTTTTTTAATGCTCGGCACCTGATATTTACTCGGCACTTGAAGATCACTTTGCACATACTAGAAATGTCTGTTACTTGGCTTTTACTAAGAATTTACTTGGCTTCAACTATCTTGCTCAGTTTCAACTAAGAATTTTAGTCTAAGCTTTGCAGTCATCCTTGTTATAGCTTCTTTCTCCAATGTTTGTAAGTGTGACCAACCTCTATATCTTTGATTATGTTTCAATACACTACTTAGCCATTATCTTAGCTGATCCTTGCACTTCATTACAACATCATAACTCAACCATTCCCTTAGGTGCTCTTGTTACATCTTATTGATCTAATCCTCTTCATCAGTCAACTAAGTGATAGTGCTTGGATCTTATAAGAAAATATAATTCTTTACAAATAGCAGGTTTGACATCAATGACAAAAAAATGATTGAAAACATTCTTTTACAAAAATGCCCCTCTTTGATCTTCAACAATCAATGAGCTTTTCAATCAGATTTCCAACAATAAGACAAGTAGCATCTTCTATATTCAAATAGAATAAGTTACTCCTAGTTTGATCACCTTTTCCAATCAGATTTCCAATATATTTTGGTTGATTTTTTTTTCAAACTCAACTTTGCACCCCAAATTATTTAATTGTGACACAGTTAACAAATTATAATTCAATCCTTCAACATAATAAGCATTGCCACATGAAATCTTGTCTGTAAGCATAATAGACCTTTTTCCTTTTATTGAACATGGTGCATCATTACCAAATCTTACAATATTTCCATCATAACAAGTTAAGGTAATGAACTTACTTTTGTCTCCAGTCATGTGATGTGAGCATCCATTGACAATGATCCATTTGTTAGTCTTGTTCATACAAGTCATAAGTGTAGTAGCCTCATCCTCATCTGATTCATCCTTCATTCCAACATATACCACTTCATCTTCATTTTCATCAGAGTTATTTTCATCAACAATATAGCATGACTTATTGCCTTTATCTCCATAGTCCCTTCCATCATCTTCTCTTCTATTTTTGTACTTGTTCCCTTCTTTTGAATTCTTCTTTTGTGTACATCTTGCTGCAATATGACCAACTTCATGGCAGTTAAAACAAAAGATAGGTAGCTTACCTTTGAATTTACCCTTTCCTTTATGGAATCTTCTTGCTAGCAATGCTTCCAATTGTTCAATGTCTTCCTCACCTATATTGTTTTCATTGAATGCATACTTTATCTTTCTTTTCTTCTTCTTGGACCTTGCCTCCTCAGAATCATTCAGTAACAATTTGGCTTTGAAAGTTGATTCAATACTCTATGGTCTATAGTTGTCAAAATTAGATAGCTCAAATATAGCAAGTCTACCCACTATGCCTTGAAGGGTTAGATCATTTCTTGGCATGTATCTTAACTCTTGAATTGTAGATACTCTAATGGAATATATAGGTAACAATATTCTCAAGACTTTACTCATCATTGTTTCATTATCTATTTTACCAGTTGCACCTTTTATAGCACTAACAACCTCTTTTATTCTAGCAACATATTGAGCAATGCTTTTAGCCTCTTCCATTCTCATGTCATCAGAATTACCTCTGAGGTTCTCTGACTTAGCTCTTTAACATTTTTGTTTCCTCCATTGATGGTGTTTAGGGAATCCCACATCTGCTTTGCAATTTTAAGGCCTTTGATGTCATCAAACTCAGCACAATGCAAGGCAGAGGCAATCTCCAACATTTCCTGATTATGCTCTTTCTTTTTCTTCAAATCTTTGATAGTTAGGGCTCCTACTCGATCAAGATGTTCTGTTGTAATGAAGGTTTGTGCATAGTCTCCATGTCCTCCAAGGTGAAGCTTCATCAAACTTTTCCATTCAGGAAAGTTATCTCTATTTAGGTTGGGTACCTCTCTCTTTGACATCTTGATCCTTATGCTATTAGTATCTTGAAACTAATCCTCTTAAGCAACTATGCTCTGATACCAATTATTAGAATTCTTTAGAATAACTAAGAGGAGGGGTGAATCAATTATTCAATGTCCAAATGTCTAAATAAAAATTTCTTTACCATGCATGCATTCATTGTGAGTTAACCAAAACTGATATGTTACTATTAAACTATTATGCAAAAATGTAAAGATAAAACACTACACATCCATCAATACTCTTGATGCAATGATTTAATGTGGAAACCCAATTTGGGAAAAACCACTAATAATATGCTACTCCTTTCTCAATCTTCTGAAGTGATTCCCTATTAAAGGCCAACTCTATTAAAGGTTACAACACAAACTGTTAAATGTGACCCGGTTAAGGGATTTCAATCACCCTATTAAAAGTGAGCATTGTTAGAGGACTTTAGGTCATTCACTTGGAATTCCACCCTATTAATTCAACCTTTCTCCAAAGCATTTACCCTAATCTAATACAATTTTTAGAGAGTAACAGTAGAGTGTGATTTGATACAACTTACAACCTTACTTGTGGATTACAGATCACTACTCAGTCCTCATCTTTACTTGGCTTCCAATATTTGCAATTCTGATAGCTTGTTCACCCTTCAAGCATTCATCTTCATTAAGCCTTCTTACTTAGTTCAGCATTGCAGACTTCTTCACTTAGGTCACTTGATGAAACAAACCCTTCTTCCTTCACTTTGTGAAATTTTTGCATCCAAAATCTCATTGACCTCTCTCCATCTTTTCTTCATGACCAGCCATCCCTAGATATAGGGAATTAGAACTCTTTTTCCCACTTAATATCCATCTCAAAAAATAAGGTTTTTGATGGATTAGGTAGGATACAATGTATCTACCCCATATCTTTTCTTCTCTAGAAACTTCTCCTAGAATCCATTTGAATTCAATTCCAAAATGGTTTACATAAGATTCTGTGCCTCCATCTCATCAATCTTATCTTCCTTCTGATTCACAAGTTCTAAGAGAACCAACTTGTCATATTTTATTTGGTGAATATTTGATCTTTTTCATAATGTAGCAACTCGGCATTATCAATTTATTAATACTCAACACATACTGTGTTACTCAGCATCAACTATAAAATCACTCGGCATCAACTAGATTTTACTCTACTAACTTTCTTGGCGCTTGTTAGTTTGTTCAGCATTCACTAGAAAATGCTTTCACTCAGCTCCAACTGACTTTTTTCTTAGCTAGCACTAACTTTACTCGACACCTTCTATCAACTTGGTCAAGTTTAGCAAATGAACTTTGTTCAACCATTTTCATCTAAACTTTCTAAGTGTAGCCAAACATTTTGTAACCCCAAGTATATCATCAATACATTATGTTATCACTTTCTTAACTGATTCTTGGACTTCAATACATAATCATAACTAAACCTTTCCTCTAGGTACTTTTGTTATATCTTTTTGATCAAATTATCTTCATCAATTGACTAAGTGATAGTGCTTGAAACATATAAGTGACTGTCTTACCAACATATAGCAGGCTTGATAGCAGTGACAAAACAATGATTGAAAAACACTTCTTACAACAATGTTCTTAACTCAAATCATCTTTTTCAATCATATATGAACACAAATTGGGCAGGTTGCTCCACAAATCGAAAAAGTACTATAGGTTGTTGCTTTAGTCTTGGGTCAGCTATGGCATCTTGGTTCAATAGAAATCAACTAGTTGTTGCTTTAAGTTCCACTCAAGCTAAGTATGTAGCTGCCTCAATGGGAGCATGTGAAGCAATGTGGCTTAGGAAACTACTATTTGGGTTGTTTAGAAAGCATCTAAAACCTACAATGATTCATTGTGACAATTAGAGTTGTATCAAATTACAACTGGTTGAAGCACATTGAGACCCCTTATCACTATTTAAGAGATATGGTTGGAAGAAATGATATTAAATAATGTACTTCTTGTACAAATGAGCAGAATGTTGATATTTTTACCAAACCTCTTGTGAAGTTTAAAATTATGTACTTCAAAGGTAAACTTGGTATGACATTGTTGTAAATGTATTTATTAAATAATATATTCATGAATATAGATTTTTTCTTGCAAGCTTGTGTTGTGAAAAGTGATGACTTTTCTTATGAAAGGTGACAACCTTTCTTGTGTTCTAATCCTATTTAAGTTGATGACTTTATTATAGTTGATCTATCTTCAAACAAAAATGTATGAAGTTAGGGTTATCCTTGTTCTTCAGGCTGGATTATGCCGAATATATTGATAACCTTCATGGCTCTTCAGGCCAGATTTTTCTGCACACCTTGAAAATCCATTGTGTTTTGTCTTCTGGATTACACCTTGCCAAACTCTATGAAACCTCCTTAATTCAGAAGATATTTTAAGTTACTTTCAATTTTCCCTCTTTCTAAAGATGAAGTGTTAACTATAATTAGCTTTGTGAAAATTGAATTTAAAATATCTTGTTAATAAATCAAATTATGTATAATTTTATAATAATTTCATTCATTGTCATATACACACACACACACACACACACAAATATAATATTATATTACAATTAAGGAGCATTTAATCTTTGGCTTAAATACCTTATATATCTTCATTTATTCCATTTATCCATCCGCATTTCATACTATTTAAGTCTTTTAGGAACGATAGTATAAAATGAGTATTACATCCTTAACAAACTGATGGGATGATCAGTGTTTTAATTATTGATGGGACATGCCTTTTAGCATTGCACCTTGCTATGATATATAAGCTTTTTGAGTAAGACCGAGATCAATAACCAAGGCAGTCATCTGTCCTCTCATAATACTTCATTAATATTTATTTAATTTCACTTTCAAGTGTATTATCATTACGTATAACATTATCTTATATTAATAAATTGAAATTTCAATTATTAATATATAGATATTATATAAAATATTTAAAGATCCACTTCATCACTCGAAGTCTTGAAATCTATTATTTTGAAATTAAGATTTACACCAAGAAGAAAAATATCCATTAAATCTATACAAGGTATCAAAGCCAATTTGGCAGAGAAATTGAGATTTACACCAAGAAGAAGAATATCCATTAAAAATTTACATGGTATCAGAGCCAACTTGGGAGAGAAATCTCAAATTTTAGTTAAGTTAAGGAAGACATCATGACAAACAATGTCAGAGTGGAAGATAGACTTGAAGGTGCATCAAAAATTTTCTCTTAGAAAACTCATATTATTATGATTCTTGAAGAACTAGAACTAGAAACTTTCATTTAAAAGGGTATTCCAATACCTCAAAATGAATCAAAAGGACTCATCTAGAAAAGGCAGAACAATAAAGCAAGGAAAATTATTATCAAATCAGTAAAGGATCACATTCTTATCAGATATAAAAAGTGCATATGAAGTGTTTAAGACCACAAAAAATGCATTTGAGATAAATAACTCAAGTAGAATGATCACCTTAAAAAATTAACTACTAAATACTAAAATGGAAAAAGGAGATTCTATTCAATCTTATTTCAGGAAAATTTCTAAAACCAAGAAACACTTATCATCTATTGGAAACAAAATAGAAGATCAAGAGCTTTCATTAATAGCTCTTAGAGGACTACCAACATCTTTGGATACATCCATACAAGTGGTAAGTAGACCTTCAATTCCTAATTTTGATCAACTAAAACATGAATGCATATTAGAAGAGTCAAGGTTAATCTCTAGAGGAATCACATTAGATCAAGAAGGAGAAAATCAAGCTCTTCACACTATCTCAAATAAACAAAAGAGAAAATTCAATAGAAGGAAATTCAATAATAAGAAAAATAATTTTAGAAGTAATGATTACTCCAAAGTGAAGTGTTACAAATGTGAGAAGATGGGACACACCTTCAGAAATTGTCCAAATAGAGAAAAAATACTAGCCTCCCTAGCTAAAACAAAGGAAGATGAAAATCAACTATACTATTATGCACTCTCAAGTGAAGTAAATTCAAATAAGGAAGCTTGGGTCATAGATAGTGGTGCTTCTCATCACATCTCTAGATTCAAAGATATGTTTGATACATTTGGAACTTATAAATTACTAAAGGAGTCATAATTGGAGACAAATCCACCTATCCTATCAAAGGCATTGGGACCTATTCTATTAGATTAAAAAATGAGTCTACACTCAATCTAAAAGATGGCTTATTTGTACCAGGTATAAAGAGAAATCTAATTTTAATCTTGAGTCTAACTGATGATGGATATCAAGTCACCTTCAACAAGGATAAAGTACTATACTAGCCTAATAACTCAAACCTTAAAAGAGCTATATTATCATAGGGTCTAGATTTGGAACTTTATATAGAGTATGCAATATTCAAAAGTGTTGGTGTAAATAAGTATTTACTATTTACAATTTACTTAAGTTTACTTAGGTTAATGCATTATTTTATTATTTATTTAGGCGAGAAACTTAGGAGTTTGCATACTCTCGTGAGTTGTCGTGTTGACAACACTGGAGTAAACAACTCTAATTTAGCACATGGTGTCTACAACACTGGAGTTTGCATCATTCACTGAGTTTTCATGTAGACAACAAAGTTATTTGCACTCCCATATTAGTACATGTTGTCTACAACATTATTTGCATGCTACACCTTTGTAGGCTTATCCTCTCATCATCGCACTTACTCCCATGCTTAATGGAGGATAACCCATATTTGGTGGGCATGTGCTTGGTTGTATGACTTATCATGTTGCTAACTTCTATGTACTTTAGAAGTTTTCCAGAGGCCTTTATATAAAGGTACTCTTAGTGTACTTTCATATCAAATATTGAATGAGTATATTGTAATTTTGATCATGCTCTCTTTGGTCTAATGTTGTGCTTGTGTTTGAGTTCCTTGGTCTTGGGTGAATTCTGCCCTAAGGAAAATTCTTACATGGTATCAGAGCTTGAGGACATTCTCTTGACATAGTTGTTTGAGACCATTGTTGCTTCAACACCTCAACTTGAATTAGGAGAATCTATAGAAATTGGAAGAGTTTAGAGCCAAATCGAACCTCGCCATTGCTTCTAGAATGTTGATTCGATGAAGATCGACTATAAATTCGCTTATGCTAGGCTAAAGTTGATTGCAAGGCAAAAAAATATTTACAAATTCACCCAAAGGTCCAATTTGTAAGTCTAGGTATGGTCATTTAATCGATCTATACATTTATTTTCAGATCTGAATTCAATTTATTATTTGCATTTTTTTTGATTTTTGGGTATTTTCGAGAATTTTTTTTTGCCTAATCGAGCTAGTAGAGAAATTTTTTTTTTGCAGAACTAGGTAGTCACACCCCAGCCCTGCAATTTGGGAGGAATATTCCTCTTTGATTTAGAGCATATTCCATTCGGTGGATACATCTAATTTCTCGGTGCACAGAGAAACTATACAACTAAATCTAACAATCGCATCCAAAAATTGGCGACCAACTTCACTAAGCGACCGCAAAATACCTCCACAATAGTTACCACTTTGTTTGTAAATATAGTCGCTTGGTGTTTAGAAACACCACTCACAATTTTTGCAGGGTGCATGTGGGATTATTTCCATTGCCCCCTACCAGTGTTTAATTTTTCAGCCTATGAATAGCTTGTTCTCGGTGGTCACAAAACTGCAGTTTGAAAACTTTAACACCCAATCTTATTGTGCCACATAGCTTCTGCAGACTGTGCCCACTATAGGACATGCATCCTAATCCCATCTTTCATGCAGACGACCCACCGACCAGCACCCACATTACCAGATCTATGTGGACATACATGTCAATGCCATCATACAGTACCCAATCAACATATGAGACATGTTAGTTGCCAAAAAGGATGTATGTGCTGTGCCATGTGGCATTTTTGCTTTTTTGTATGGTGTTGACGTCACACTGACATCATCAGAAGGGCTCAATTTTGTTGATGCCATCAAGTTTACTGGCCTAAATTTGACAACTATCTAACCATTATTTAGGGGCAAAATAGAACTACTGTGACAGTCATATGACCAAAAAATTTAACCCTATCTTTTGCTGATGAGACCCCTCTTCAGATGCATTTTTTATTTTGTAGTCCAACTTTGGGAGGCCATATCTCAGTCATCTGGACTCCCAATTAGGTGCAATTTTTTTTGAAATTGGGTAGAATTTCCTAATCTTTTTAATGGTATAGATCTTTTCTAGTTTTGGTGCATGGATTTGCTAGAAATTACATCTTTTGGTGATTCTACCTACTCAAACCTTCATTTTGCAACTTCAAATGCTCTATATGATCTCATTTGTACATGAAAATAAGTTCTATTTTTTTTTAAAGTGCATTATTTTTCATCTACTTTCTAGATCTGCAATTAGCTTATAGGGTTGTGTGGACAAAAGTGTCACTCTTAGAATTGGGTCCTTTTCTACATTGTAATACTTTGATATATCTTTAGAATTTTTGTATATCCAAGATACATTGTAATGCTCTAGTTTTGAACTCCATAAGGAGGTTTTAAAAAGCAAAATTAGAAGTCCATGAAGGCCAAAATTGGCAAGTACCTATTGTACTCACACTACATATAAAGTGCCCAAAGCATCTTTTTTTTTTGTTTTGGCGGGGGCGGGCTTGTGGGTTTCTTGATTTAGTAAAAAGGGGGGGTGTTCTTGGTGTTGTGTTCCTCTTTTTTTGCATTTTTCTTTCATTTTCTACATCATGGGAAATTTAAAGTTTCCAAAATTAACTCCACATACCTATGCTACATGGTCCATTAAAATGTGGTGTCATTTAATGCATAAAGGATTTTCTCAATATGTAGATAGTAACCTTCCTAAACCAATAGGTGATCAAGTATCTTCCAATGAAATCATTGATTGACAAATAATGGATAGGAAAGCCCTAGGTGATATTTGTTTGGGGGTTGATGACAAGATCATATATCAGATTCAAAAGTCTAAGACATCCAAGGAAGCTTGGGATACCCTCAAAAACCTATATGATAAAGTGTCTAAAGAGGATGTTTTCAAAATTGAAGATGAGCTTGTGTCCTTATATCCTAAGTCATTTGATTCTATACATGATTTCATCATTGAGGTAAATGAACCAAGGGCAAAGCTTATTGATTGTGGGAGTCCTATCAAAGATGACAAATTGATCTATCTCATTCATAACAAGCTGCCATATGAGTACTCCACATTTGTTTCTAATTATAACACCTCAAAGACTACATTAATGTTTGCCTATTAGAAAGTCTCTTTTCTTGATTATGCTAATCTATTGGATAAAGAAGCCAAGAAGTTGAAATCAATGGGGATTCTCAATTCACCTAAGTCAAAGGCATTTTTGGCCAATAATGAGGGTTCTCAAGATTCAACTGGTCAATATTCAAATAAAGGAAAGAGCAAGAATAAGAAATGAAAGAATAACAAATCAGAGGATGCAGAAAAGGGAACACCACAATCAAATCAACAAGGCAAGTCTTCCTCGAATTCAAATAAGAAGGGAGACAATAATAAGGACAAGAAAATGTGTGCTTATTGCAAGAGATTGGATCATGAAGAACATGAGTTTTATCATATAAAGATTGATGAGTTGACCTCTATCATGAAGCAAAATAATGTTCCACTACCTAATGCTTATAAGGAGAAAGGATCTTCTTCATAGCCAAAGGGTAAAGGACAAGCACTCATGGAAAATTCAAAATTTTCAAAGGAATGGATTCTTGACTCAGGTGCCTCATATCATATGGGTTCTTCAAAGGATGATTTTTCTAAATTGTAATAGTCAAAAGTACCGCACATCTTTGCGAGAGATGATACTGAAGGAAAAGGAAATGTGGAGATGAAAAATGGAGAGCTCAAAGATGTTCTCTATGTTCCAAACCTAAGTTATAATCTCCTCTCAATTTACCAAATCAATCACCTTGGAGATGGTCATAAATTTGAGTTCCTTCTCAACTCAGTACAGGTGCACAGTCTAAAATATGACTCATTGGTTGTAGCGGGGAAGGTTAATCATCACAAAAGGCTATATTCCTTCTCCCATTTTGTGCCTAAGTCTCATTTACAAGCCTTGTTGACTCAATCCAATTCACAATCCAAATTATGGCATGAGCATTTTGGTCATCTATCCTTCTTCCACATCCAACAACTTTTCTTAACCAAAATGGTCAAAGGTCTACCTATAATCAACTTTTCTATGGGTGAATGTTCAATAGGTTTAGTGGATATGCATCTAGAAGAGAAGTTACATAAAGGGAAGTCTTCAAGAACACCTAGTAGCCAAGACCCATTATGCATTTCATCCTATTTCTTGTGAACTTAAGTGCATTCCCTTAAGTTGCACTTAAGGGGGGATGTTGGTGTAAATAAGTATTTACTATTTACAATTTACTTAAGTTTACTTAGGGTAATGAATTCTTTTATTATTTTGCATTATTTTATTATTTATTTACATGATACACTGAGGAGTTTTCTTACTCTCATGAGTTGTCATGTTGACAACACTAGAGTAAGCAACTCTAATTCAACACATGGTGTCTACAACACTGGAGTTTGCATCATTCACTAAGTTTTCATGTAGACAACACAGTTATTTGTACTCCCATTTTAGCACATGTTGTCTATAACATTATTTTTCATGCAAGACCTTTGTAGGCTTATCCTCTCATTATCACACTTACTCTTGTGCTTAATGGAGGATAACCCATATCTAGTGGACATTTGCTTGGTTGTATGACTTATCATGTTGTTGACTTTTAGACATTCTAGAAGCTTTCCAGGGGCCTTTATATACAAGCACTCCTAGTGTACTTTCACATCAAATATTAAATGAATATATCATCATTCTGATCATACTCTCTGTGGTCTACTATTGTGGTTGTGTTTGAGTTCCTTAGTCTTGGGTGAATTCTTCCCTAAGGGAAATTCTTACAAAAAGAAAGCCCTTCATCTTGAAACATCAAATTTTAATGAATTATGGCATAGACGACTTAGACATTTGGGTTCAGCTCACTTCCAAATTTAGAAAAGATCACTTTTGGAACCCCTAAACTAGACTCAACCCATATAGGAACTTGCAAAGGATGTGCTTTAGGGAAAATCATAAAAAGACCATTCCCCTCTAGTGAAAACAAGTCAAAATCAGTTTTGGAACTAGTCCACTCAGACCTATTTGGACCCATGCCCACACCATCTCTTGGGGGATTCCTTTATTATATATCTTTCATTGATGAATTCTCTAAGAATACTTGGATCTATTATTTGGAATTCAAAGAATATAATGAAGTACTATCAAAATTCAAAACCTTCAGAGCCTTAGTAGAAAATCAAATTGGTAGAAGTATTAAAACATTAAGATCTGACAATGGAGATAAGTATGCATCTGAAATCTTCAAATTTTTTTGCAATTCTATGGGGATTAAGAGGGAGTATATAGTACCTTATAATCCTCAAAAAAATGGAGTCACGAAAAGAAAAAATAGAACCATCATTGAAGCTACAAAAGCTATGTTACATTATCAAAATACACATGCTTCATTTTGGGCAGAAGCCTCTAAGACTATTGTATACATTCAAAATAGATTTCCACATTCCATTCTAAAAAATACTACACCAAAAGAAATTTTCTTAGGGACTAAACTAGATTTAAGTCATCTCAGAATATTTGGATGTCTAGTCTACATGCACATACCGAAAGAAAAGAGGACTAAACTCGAACCTTCTAGAAAGAGAGGTATATTTGTAAGATACAGTGAAAATTCCAAGGGTTATACAATTTATATTCTCGAAAAAAATTTAGGTGAAATAAGTAGAGATGTAATTTTTGAAGAACACTATTCTTTAAAACTTTTAACCTCCATAGAAGATGAACCAAACTCAAATGATGAAGGATCTAGAAAAACTAAAACTCTGAGAGAGAACACATCTGAAGGAAGAGAATTATATATAGCCAATGAGGAAATTACTAATGGGAAGAAAAGACCATTATGGGGAAGGAAGATGATTGAAGAAAACACTGTAGAACAAGATGAGATCTCAAAAGAAAGCAAGAGAACTCAAAATCAATCATTTTACACTGCTTTGATAACTGATCTAAATAAAATTGAACCATCAACAATTGAAGAAGCTCTAAATTCACCATAGTGGAAAGATGCCATGGCGGAAGAATATAATTCCATAATTCAAAATAAAGTTTGGGATATTGTACCTAGACCTAAAGACAAATCAATTGTATCTTCAAAATGGTTATATAAAATCAAATATGCCATAGATGGAAGCATTAAGAAACACAAAGCTAGATTTTTTGCTTGAGGGTTTTCTCAAAAAGTTGGCATTGACTATGAAGAAACTTTTTCTCTAGTGTCCCATTACACTTTTGTAAGAACAATCATTGCAATTGCAACATCTAAAGGATGGAAGATTCATCAGATGGATGTAAAAACTGCTTTCCTAAATGGGATCATTGGTGAAGAAGTCTACATAGAGCAACCTAAAGGGTTCACTATGAAAGATAAAAATTTGTATGTATGTAAACTCAAGAAAGCACTCTATGGTCTCAAACAAGCCCCTCGAGCTTGGTATTAAATGATGGACAACTATATATCCAAACTTGAATACTCTAAGAATGAAGTTGACTCAAACATATACTTCAAAACCACAAAGGATGAAATGTTAATACTTGTTCTATATGTTGATGATTTACTAATAACAGGAGATGATAAATTTATTAAAAAATGCAAACAAGACCTCATAGCCAAATCTAAGATGAAAGATCTAAGGTTACTACACTACTTCTTTAGACTAAAAGTCAATCAAAGAAAGGACTACATCTTCTCACATCAAGGAAAGTACACTCAAGATATTTTGACTAGGTTTAGAATGATGGATAGTAAGCCCTTATCTACTATGATGGAAACAAACTTGCACAAGCTAAAAGAAGAAACTAAATTTTTTTAGGACACTGATCCTACTCTCTTTAGACAAATCATAAGATCTCTTACATATCTTGTAAATAATAGACTAGACATATGTTATGCTACCAATGTTCTGAGTCATTTCATGTGCAAACCTAAGAAGATTCATGTAATGGATACCAAACACAATTTGAGATACTTATGAGGAACTATTGGTTTTAGTTTAAAGTATACAAATGTTGAGATAAATATTGAAGGATACATTGACTCAAATTGGGTAGGTTGCTCCATAAATTAAAAAAGTACTATAGGTTGTTACTTTAGTCTTAGGTTAGCTATGGTATCTTGGTTCAATAGAAAACATCTAGTTGTTGCTTTAAGTTCCACTGAAGCTGAGTATGTAGCTGCCTCAATGGGAGCATGTGAAGCAATGTGGCTCGAGAAACTATTATTTGGGTTATTCAAAAAGCCTTTAAAACCTACAATGATTCATTGTGACAATCAGAATTGTATCAAACTTTTTGAAAATCTAGTTTTCCACAATCAGTTGAAGCATATGGAGACCCCTTAGCACTATATAACAGATATGCTTGGTAGAAATGTTATTAAATTAAGTTACATTAGTACAAATGAGTAGAATGCTAATATTTTTACCAAACCTCTTGCGAAGTTAAAAATTGTGTACTTCAGAGGTAAACTTGGTATGACATTGTTGTAAATGTATTTATTAAATAATATATTCATGAATATAATTTTTTTTCTTGCAAGATTGTGTTGTGAAAAGTGACAACTTTTCTTGTGAAAGGTGATGACCTTTCTTGTGTTATGATGCTATTTAAAGCGATGACTTTATTATAGTTGATCTGTCTGTAAATAGAAATGTTTGAAGTTAGGGTTATCCTTGTTTTTTGGGCCAGATTATGCTGGACACATTTATAACCTTCATTGTTCTTCAAGCTGAATTTTGCTGGACACTATGAAAATCCATTGTGTTTTGTCTTCTCAATTACACCTTGCCAAACTCTATGAAAACTCCTTAATTCAGAAGATGTTTTAAGTTACTCACAATTTTTGCTCTTGCTAAAGAGGGAGTGTTAAATATATTAGCTTTTTGAAAATTGAATTTAAAACATCTTTTTAATAAATCAAATTATGTATAATTTTATCATAATTTGATTCATTGTCATATAGATATCGTATTCATGTATATAATATTATATATACATATATAATATTATATTACAATTAAGGAGCATTTAATCTTTGGCTTAAATATCTTATATATCTCCATTTCTCTCATTTATCTCATCGGCATTACATACTATTTAATTCTATCGGCAATGATAGTATAAAATGAGTATTACATCCTTAACAAACCAATGGGATGATTAGTGTTTCAATTACTGATGGGACGTGCCTTTCAGCATTTCCCCTTGCTATGATATATAAGTTTTTCGAGTAAGACAAAGATCAATAACCAAGGCAATCATCTGTCCTCTCATAACACTTCACTAATATTTATTTAATTTCACTTTCAAGTGTATTACCATTACATATAACATTATCTTATATTAATAAATTGAAATTTCAATTATTAATATATAGATATTATATAAAATATTTAAATATCCACTTCATTACTTGAAGTCTTGAAATCTGTTGTTTTGAAATTGAGATTTACACCAAGAAAAAGAATATCCATTAAAAATTTATAGGTTTCATCCTTTGTACCTTTTCATATGGACTAGGGACTTTGAAACAAATATAATAGTAAAGACTTTGGAATGAATGTAAGTAGAGACTTTATCAAAAAAAAAACACCATTAGATTCATTGTGGAGAATTTTAATAGTGTTGTGACTAACACAATGATCAGTGATATGTAGGCATAGTGGTATGTGTAGGATCATGGCGGGCCCAACTATGGGCTTAAATGACAATGAAAATTAGGACATCAGTAATAGTCAAGTTGATGTGAAATCTTGAACTAGTTATGAACCTTATATCATAAATTTGTAAGGATATAATCTTTATAAAATTAAATGTCATTTCTAAAATAATATAACTTTTTTGATAAGAAATAATAATTGGTTGAAAACTAGGATTTCAATGCAAAAGTATGAAAAATTCATAAAAGAATTTAGAAGTAGGTGTATGTATGACCACCTTAATCATAATCAAATGATTTTATTTTTTGGATTCTAGATATATAAGAAGTAAGCTCGTACATTGATGTGATGCATATTTGTTTGAAATTTTATTAAAGTAAATTAATTTCGAATTTTGTTCTACAATTTTTTTTGGAATAAAAGAACAATCATGTTTGACCACCTTAACTCTTTCAAAACTAAGAATTTGAAATTTATTTTAGTTTTTCTAATAGTAGGAAAAGCATAGAATGTGATGAATCTTTTGGATTTTTAAAATATTATATTATTTGGAAGTTATAACTTTTTTCAATCAATATGTCAATCAACACTTTATAGGTAACTCAATTAGATAATAAATAATAATTAATATTGACCATTCTTGCCCCCAATTCAGCACATCAATGATAACTGATCTAAAAGATCTTCAATGCGTTGTTTTCTTTACTATGGATTAACATGCTATTTTGCAAGGGTTTATATTTTTTTTAATCCACTTTCTTCTTAATTCTTGAGTTGCTTTGAATTTGATAGCTCTCACCTTTTTGCATTAGTGTCCTTGGTTGTTTGCAAAGATGTGATAATTGTGAGATTTGATCACATCTTGGGGATCCCTTTGCTCCATCTTAGTTGTTTATTGGAAATAAAGCTCATCGTGATCAATTTTTTTACTTTCATCACTCATTAGGAGATTCCTTAATGCATCTAGGCTGTCTATTTCAAATGAGGAGATCTACATCGATGGTCATGATTTTTTGGGGAAGATTAAATCCTTTTCCACATGGGTCAAATTTGCATTTATGTAGGTGGTTAACACTATCTATTATCCAATCCTGCATTTTTGGATAGTGACGCGAATTGACTTGTTGCAGCCATGCCACATTACAAGGACTATCCATTTAATGTAGAATAACTTCTTGAGTCTTGCAACACCAATGTTAATGCTTCTAAGAGCTTATTTAATGATTTTTTTGCAAGGAATAATGGTCCTTTCATCCACCAATGCATTCTTTGGCCCTTTTTGTCACTTTCATGAACCAAGTGGTAACGAAAATCAGATTTCTATCTAATTCTTCATTTATTACGAAATCTATAGCCTCAACTCCCTTTTGGTTAGAGTTTAAACTCAAAGTTAGATGTGAGTTATACCTGATCTAAAAAGGCATGTTCGTAAGTAGTTTTTAAGGGTTCTTCTTTTTTGGTTCTTTTGTAGAAGTCTTTACTCTAGAACTATAACTTTGTCTTGCCATGCATCAATAAAATCCTTGTTTTATCTTTTCTCCCATTTAGTTATCTGTGCATATTTCTTGCCTGTTTCTAAATGTTTCATTTATGTTCTTTAAGTTTATGTGTTCTATCAATTTAGTCTATGAATGTTGTATTATGGATCTTGTTCCCTTGTAATGCCTCATCGGCTTTGACCATTATATGATTCCTTAAAGGATAGATTAGAGTGAGATATCTATAAGTTGAGTTCTTATTATTGTTATGTGCATCTACAAGTAGGTATTAAATAATATATTTGTTGCATCACCAAATTTCCCCTTTAGTATTTTAATTTATGTTCTCCTTCTCCCTTTTCCTTGTAAGTCTTAGTTTAGGGGCACCCAAATAGTGAGGAAATTGACCTTATCTAGAGATTTAATTTATGATTTCAAGTCCCACACTTTTGGTATTGTTTCCATGTAACACAAGGTTGCCAAGGGATGACATGTTGGGTAGGGGTACAGACTTTTGTGTCAATAGTTTTTGACATGCCCCATGGGACAACATTCAAGGTTACTTAGAAGTCTACTAGTTTGCTAGTGTCAATTAATGGAGTTTAATTTCTATGATAGGAGGATAGTGTTGCTCTTACCATTTGAAACTTCAAGAGGCTCACATTCAAGCGCTTGGTGACTCCATCTCCACATTTTGGTTTTTTGACCATATTTTCATTGATTCATGCCTAGAACTCAAATAATGGTATCTTCTAGAGGTAATTTTGAATTTAATCAGCTCTCATTTTTAGGCTCTAGAAGAAGAACTAGACTTTCTTTATCACCAGAAAGATTCATAGAAATAATTTCCCCATCCCTAGATCTCTTTCTACTCATCCTATTGCTAGATCATAGCCTAGGATTCCATCCACTCATTTGAATAGACCATTATTTCATATGGCTCTCCATAGGAATCAAGTTTTTTCCATATTTAATGCTGGCAACCCGCTCATATTGGCTCAAAGGCATGTGATATACCAATAGTTGCACTACAAAGTGTACCCAACTTCACTAGTGAAAACTCCATTTCCCCCATAGAGCATATTTAAGAAATTTCAAATGTTTGTAATATTCATGGTATCATAGAGGATGATGTTGTTGTTATACTTTTAGCTTCATCATTAAAAGGAAATGCTTTACAATGGTACAAGGGATTACCACACAAATCCATCAATAATTGGGATGATTTGGCTGAAAAGCTTTGCAAAATTTTTGAAGAGACAAGTGATCATTTGCCACTTTTGGAGTAGTTTACTAGCATCCCATGAGTGCATGACTAATTTTAACTATAGATTTTAGGAAACATGGGATAGAATTCATGCTCCAGTGAAGCCTCTTCCTGGTAATTCTTTCTTGCATTATCTTAGACCTTTCAATGGTAGAATTGCTACCACATTGTAGACCATGCAAGGAGATACTCTAACAACTATATATGACTTTGCTATAAGGGTGGAAAATAGTTTGATTCAAAGTGGAGTGCTAGCTCCAAGATCTCTAATGCCTCTATTTTTGGATATGGCTACACATCAACCTATGGTGGTTCATATTCTAGTTGCATCTGTAAGTTAGCCTCTTGTTGTTGATCCAATAGCTTCCACATCTTCTAATGGGATACATAAACTAGAAGCCATGATGCAGGTTCTGATGAAATGTATTATAAATAAGATTAAAGACCATAGATCTAATATAGATAGGAAGTTTTACGATCAAAGTTTGGATACGAAAAGTATTAAGCGTGATGTTGATCTTGGGTTAAAAAAATGAGGGAAGATGTTTTTCAGATAAAATTGTTAATTTAGACCCTTGGAAATGAGGTAATAACTCTTAAAGGACATAAATCTGAAATTATTAGGTCCACTTAGCCTTATGACCAACATTTACAATCAAGTAGGCCAAAACATCAATGGCAGACTCTACAGACCCAAAATAAATATTTCAAAAATGTGCCCCATGTAGCCCCAAATCAGACCCAGACACTTGTTCATTAGAATAATATTGTTCAAGAACAACAAGGTTACATGTGCATGGTTATCAATCAAATGAGCAAGGTGCATTTTCTCAAGCTTTGACTATACAAGAGGAACCAAAAACATTAGGTGAATGGTATGATTCAAATCCATTCAATGTGGGATATCAATCTCAAACACATGGAGGTTCTTCTTATGCTATTTTTGGCAAGAAGGATTTTGGTGGTATAATTCAAGAGATCAGTAGTGTTGCAGCCATACATGCCATGAACCTAAGCATATTAAAAAAGGTAGCTTCCCTAGTTAAAAATCAAAATAAAGAATAGATTTGAAAAAAGGTGGAGGAATCTAAGGCTACTCCTATATCAATGAAAGGTGGATCATCAGTTTTAGCCATACATGCACAAACCTACAAGGAGGATAATCAAAGTAAGAAAATAAAGATACCTCCCTTTTATATCTCTTTAATCTTAGGAAATACAATAGTTCATAATTTCATGATAGACTCTGGTGATAGTACTTGAGTCATGCCTAAGAGGATTTCTGATCAGGTAGGTATAAAGTATGAGCCTATGACTAAAGGGGTGACTCAATTAGATGGTAGTTCTTGTAGAAAAATAGGGATATTCAAAGATTTAAAAGTGACCCTACATGCATGTCTTAACTACACTTTTTTGTAAGATATATCTCTTATAGACCTCCCTACATACTCTTCCATTTTCTTATCCATATATTTCATTGCTAAAATAAGTGATGGGTATATTGTTTTAATTGGTCTCGCATGTTTTCCAGAACTAGAAATGCCACAAAGACCTCCATCATAGTAAAGTTATTTAACACTTATCATATAGAGCCTCACATGATTAGTCCTAAAAACATGAATTTTACTCTCTTTAATGAGGAGGAAGACTCCTTAGATCCATTCAAGTATATGGATGAGGTTGAACCAAGAATATATGTTATCCATGAGCAAGTTGTTATTCCAAATCGTATCTAAGGTGTGAAAGAGCTACAAGAGTAGAAAATTTTGTTGGTGCATAAAGAGGATGAGATGGTAGCTAGCCCTTTCAATGAACTCCCTACATTTACTATTAATAATGAAAAGGTTCCATGTAGTCCAATAGTAGCTGAGGTTTTTGAGAAATAAGGGAAAATGGATCAACTAGACAGAATGTGTTTCTCTCAAGAGGTTGATGATGATAATTTGGTCTTCAAGGACATAAAGGATTATTCATGTCATGAAAATGAGAGGTATGATCAAATAAGAGGCTCATATTTCATACAAGATTCATGTGGAATATTGTATTACATCCAGCCAAGTAATGGTGGGAGGATGATGCTTGAACATGCCAAGAATTTCAAGGTAAAGAAGAATGGAACATATTTCAACAATTAAGTTAATGGCTTTGGTTTATTTCATTATCTATAAATAATAGTATATAGTAGGGTAGGAGTTTCCATCTTACCAAGAAGTACATGTGCATAGCTTTTTGGATATTTTTGAGAGTTTTTAGAGCTCCCCCAAGCCCTTTTGTATTTTGGTAGTTGCAAATTTTGTAAAGTTATAGGTGGGATAACATGTCATTCCTTGTTGGTGACTCCATGCCCAATGGATTTCTTAAGGTCACTAATATATGCTTAGTAGGCAAGCATCCCATTCAGTCACCAAGAATGTTGGCCATTCGTGCCCCCCATTCAACCCATCATTGATAACCGATCTAAGAGATCTTCAATGGGTTGTTTTCTTTACTATGGGTTAAGACACTATTTTGCACGGGTTATCATTTCATTTTATCCACTTTCTTCTTTTGAAAATTTCTTTGAATATGATGACTCTTTCAATTTTTCATTACTGCACTTGGTCTTTTGCGAAGATGTGACAACCATTACATTTGATCGCATCTTGGGGATCTCTTTGCTTCATCTTAGTTGTCTATTGGAAATAAAGCTCACCTTGATCAATGGTTTTGTTTTAATCACTCATTGGGATATTCCTTAATGCATCTAGTTGTTTATTTCAAATGAGGAGATCTACATTAATGAGCATCATTTTTTGGGACAGATTAAATTTTTTTCTATGCGGGTCAACTTTGCATTGATGTGGGTAGTTAACACTGCATGCTATCTCATCCCACATTTTTTGACAGTGGCACAAATCAACTTGTGGCATCCATGCCATGTTACAAGGATTATTGATTTAATGTAAAATATCTTCTTGATTCTTGTAACACCAATGTTTATGCTTCTTAATGCTTATTTAATGATTTTTGTAAGGAATGATGATCCTTTGAGCCATAAATGCAATGTTTGGCAGTTGCTATCACTTTCATAACCAAATGGTAGAAGAAATCAATTTTCTATTTTATTCTTGATTTATTGTAAACTCTATAACCTCAACTACATTGCAGTTGGAGTTTAAACTAAAAGTTAGATATGATTTATGCTCGATCTATAAAGGCAAGTTTGTAAGTAGTATTTAAGGGTTCTTCTTTTTGGATCTTTTGTAGAAGTCTTTTCTTTGCAATTGTAACTTTTTCTTACCATGCATAAATAAAAATCTTTGTTTTATCATTTCTCCCATTTGGTTATCTATGCATATTTCTTGTCTATTTCTAAATGTTTCGGTTATGTTCTTTAAGTTTATGTGTTGTGTCAATTTAGTCTACGAATGTTGCATTATGAATATTGTATCCTTGCAGCACCTCATTGGCTTTTACCTACATAAGATTCCTTAAAGGATAGATTAGAGTGAGATCTATAGAAGTTGGGTGCTTATTGGTTTTATGTGCATCTACTTGTAGTGAAGAATCAAATAACCTATTTGTTGCATCACAACATTTCCCCTTAGGTATTTTAATTTATGTTCTCCTTCTCCCTTTTCCTTGTAATTTTTAGTTTAGGTAAACCTAGATAGTGAGGAAACAAGCCTTCTCTAGAGATTCAGTCTCTGATTTCAAGTCCCACACTTTTGAGACTATTTTCATGTTACACAAGGTCTCCCTAGGATAACACATTGAGTAAAGGTGAAATTTTTTTTGTCAATAATTACTTATTGAACTCATAATTTGAATTCAATTATATTGATGAAAACCGAATAGTATCCTTAAGAAACCCTTTTCATTTCATCAAATTCAAATGAAAAATGATTTTTTTTTTTCATATTGCCTTTTTTTGACCCCTCATGATCTTGTACATACCCATATATGAGGAATATTTTAGTGCAAGTTTGGTGCCTAAGGAATCAATTATTGTGTTTTTATTGATGTCAACTTAATATATGTTTGTTTATAGTTTTCTTGGTGAACTATTAGAGTGGGTGCATAATTCAATTTGGTGTTGTAAAAGTGTTGGAGAATGAATTAGAGTGTGTGACACAAATATTAGACTTAGAGATACCTTTACATGTTTTTTTTTGGATTCCATAGGTTAGAATTAAGTATGAAGAAAGTTGTGATTTATTGAAGGATGACAATGCATCTAGATCAACAACCATTGCAAGATAAATAATTATAAAGCTAGTTGATCAAATCTATGTGAATTTAAGAGTTTTGATTCAATCTTCATTGACTAGACTATGTTTTGTGAGTGGCTGTATGATTTTATGATGTTTTGTGTACTAGAATACATGGTTTTAATGGACTAATGATCACTTTATGTGTTTACTTCATAAAATTCTTAGAATAGTTTATGTTTGATGCTCAACCAATGATGTAGTGGTTGATTCCATTGAATCTTTATGGTGAAGTGTTAGTATGATCTATAATAATGATATGGCCTTTTATTGATCATAGTGATTAAATTTATTAAAGTTGTGCATATATGTTGGGAAAAACAAAAAGGTCTTATTGTTCTTTGTCAAATCAATGTATGATTGAAATTCAAAGTTAACTAGAATTAGAAAGTGATGGATTAAGGTTTGGTAATACAATTTGGTAGACCAGTGGTGAAACTCTAATGTAATGCATTTTGGTTAAGGTGGTGACCACACTGACAACTAAAGATTGTAATTATATTGCATACTAGCACATTTTCAATGTTGTGCATCATGAATGCATGGTGTAGTCAAACAATATTTTGGTTGTCTACAACAAGAGGAAAAATTTGTGCTAAACTGGATCTCTACAAGTAAAGGAATAGTCTTTCTCTTAGATAATATTACTTGATGAACCCTAATAGAATCACTAAACTAGATAAACTAACCAAGTTATTCCTAACATGGTGACAGATGATATAATAGGTCTGAAGCTATATCCCTTAACTAGGAAGCTCATTCATTTGAGTTTCAAATATTTTTATGACCTTACTTATAATAGGTTGAATCACTTAAATAGGGATAGAGGAAAATCTCTTAATTGGGTGAGTCCTAAAAAGTATTTTGTTAATCAACACTATTTTAAGCTCCTACTAGAGCTAGCCCTTTAACTAGGTGGACTTCACACGAGTGTAAATATTTGTGTGTACTAGTTCCCACCATAGTTTTTCTTCTTGACCAAAGGTTTTCACTTAAAAAAACTTGGTGTTCTTGTGTTAGTTTTGTGTGTCTCACTTTTTAATGCTCAATACAACTAATAGTCTTATAGAGCCATAAGATGTGGTATAGTCATGGTGTTAACCTTATGAGAGATGTTGGCCCACTGCCAAAAATCCCCCTCCCTATGTCACCTATTATGGCTTACAAGATTCAAACCTGTGACTAAGATCTAATACCAAATGATAGAAAGGTCAAGGTTGTTGTTACACCAAAAGAATGATCTATCAATTCTCAATGCAACCAATAGTCTTATAGAACCATGTTGCAAACCTTGCAATGGATGTTGGCCCACTAAAAAAACCTTATACATATTATCCTTCTCTTCTTATGACTCTAGACACATCTCCTTAGTCAATTTTAAATGACCGAGTAAAGGTGTACTGATGGATTTGGCATTCTCTAGAGAGAAATGTTGCAACACATTTTCAATATAATCAATCTAAGATAATGTAAAAAAAATTTTCCTCCTATCTCTATAAATTTTCATTGTAAGTATTTTCTTTGCTTCCACCAAATCCTTCATAGAAAATGAATGTGATAATTGTTCTTTTAACCCCTTAATGTGATCAATGTTAGACCTAGCTACATGAATATCATCAACATATAAACATAAAACAATGTAGCTATCATCATCAAACCTCTTAAAATAAACACACTGATTGGAATGACACAAAGTGTAAACATGCTCATGCATAAAACTATCAAATTTAAGATACCATTGTCAAGGTGCTTTCTTTCAACCATTTAATTTTTTCTTCAATCTGCACACTAAAGTTTCTTTACCTTTGACTTCAAATCTTTGTGGTTGTACCATATATGTTTTTTCATCTAAATCACCATGAAGAAAAGTTGTTTTAACATCAAGCTACTCCAAATGAAAATTTTTAGTAGCCACAATATTTATAACAATATCAATAGAATTTTTTATAACAATTAGAGAAAATATCTTATCAAGACCAATGCCCCTTTTTTGTGCAAATCATTTTACAAGTAACATGGCTTACAATTTTTTCTTACCTTCATCCTCTTCTTTTAACTTATGAACCCATTTATTTTGCAAAGCCATTTTACCTGTAGGTATCTTACATAAATTTCAAGTTTGGTTTTTCAACAAGCATTCCATTTCTTCTTGCATCGTAGACTCGTACTAAATCTTTTTATCCACCTATATAGCTTTATCATAACAATGAGGTTCACCAACATCTATTAATATAATATAATACAAAGAGGGAGAAAATATTTCTAGAGGTCTACTTAGCCTTTGTTGACCATCTAACATTCTCTCAGGTGTGTGGTTTTTGTTATTCTAATTGTTGCAGAGCATAAGGTGTTGTTGGAATATTATCCTTTTGGGTATCATCCAACACAACATAATCATTTTCTTTCTTCTCATGATGATACAACAAATATTTGTACACCAATTTTTCATTGAATATGATATCCCTATTTAAAATTTTATGATTTTAAAATCCCAAATCCTATAACCAAATTCCTCAATTCCATATCTAACAAATACATATTTCTTTGAAATAGCTTCTAGCTTGGTTCTATTTTTATGAATCTATATGTGCAAATACATCACAACCAAAGGTTTTGAAAAAATAATAACTCACCTTGTTACTTGTCCATGCTTCCTTTGGAATACCACATCCCAAAAGAGTGGAGGGTCCTCTGTTGATAAAATGTATAGTAGTATTGATAACCTTTGTCCACATGTTTAAGGGCAGCCAAGCATGCAACCTCATACTCCTTGCATGCTCCATTATTCTCATGTTCATGCATTCACCCATTTTATTTTCCTGAGGAGCCCTTGGAAAAAAGTTCCATCTTTGAATACCATTAGTGGAACAATAATCTTCAAATTATTTGCTAAAATAATCACCACCATTATTAGATCTGAGACATTTTAGCTTTTTTCCAATCTCATTCTCAACCAAACATTTTCATTTCTTAAAAGTTTGAAATACATTAGATTTCTATCTAAGAGAATAAGTACATAGTTTTTTAGTTGAATCATCAATGAATGTAACATAACAATGCGACCCACCATATGTTTGTACGCACATGCTCTAATTTGTCATTTTTCTTTTCCTTCCCACTCTTCACAAAACTAGCTCTCTTTTATTTTCCATACATAGAACTTTCACATAAATCTATATTAACACATTTTAGACCTAGTAAAACTTTGTTTGAATGAAGTAGTTTCATACCTTTCTCACTCATGTGCCCAAGTTTGTTGTGCTATATTGTTGTTTCAGAATCTACAATAACATTTGTCCTCCTTGCTCAACTATACTGATTATTCCTGAACATTTATATTTGTCTAAATAATTAGAGTAGAAGGAATCATATGACTTGTACAAAGGTATAAGTTGCCTACTTTCACACCTTTTTCTACTACAAGGAAACCTTTTGAAACCTTCTAATATTTATCATTAAAAGTAATTGTATAGCCCTCATAACCTAGTTGCCCTACTGACATTAAATTCCCACTCAACCTTGGAACATGTCTTACCTCTTGCAGTAGGAAATGATTCTCATTCTAAAACTTAATCTTAATTTTTCTTTGTCCAACAATCTGAAAAGTTTCATTATCTCACAAATAAACTAGCCCAAAATCCCCTTGGACATAGTCAAAACAATATTTTTTTTTCAAGAGTAACATAAAATAAAGCCCCAAAATATAAATCCCATTAATCATCAATAGTTTATAAGGAAAGAAGAAAAGCACCCTCTTTAGATTTGTTACTTACCAAATTTGCCCCATTGTTCCCTTATTATTTGTCTCCTTCATTGTTCTTGCAAGTCCAACATTCTTTCTTCATATGCCCTGCTTTTCCATAGTACCAACAATGTATTGGTCCTTTGGATTGAGACCTCTTCCCCTATGATTTCCCTCTTTATTTCCAATGATGTATTGAATTATTTCCTCTCTCGTTCATTCTACCCTACTTTGTGCATTCAAAGAATTTCCTAATGTGGATCCACGTGAAGTTTTCCTATAAGTTTTCTCACTTAGAATAACACCAATAACATCATCAAATTTTAGGGCATTATATCCATAAACAGAATTACTCAAAGTCATCACCAAGTCATAACAACTTTGAGGAAAATAACACAAAATTGAAAGAACCCTAATTTCTTCATCAAAATTAACATTTATAGAAGATAATTGACTAGTAGCATAATTAAACTAATTTAAATGATCTATAATAGATCCACCTTCTATCATCTTTATATTAAATAAATGCTACATGACAAATATCTTGTTTAAATCAGAGGGCTTTTTATACAACCATTTTAGGGTTTGCATCAACTCTTCAATCATCTTTTCTTTTCTAATATTAAATGCCACTAATTGCATTAGACATAAATAATTAATTCCAAGTGCCTTTTGATCCAAATTATCCCAGTCCTCATCTATCACTGCAGTTGGGTTCTTGGATTTTCCTTCCAATGGTTGCCATAAATATTTCTAATAAAGATAGTCCTCCATTTTCATTTTCCATAACTAAAAGTTCTTACCATTAAACTTCTCAGCCTCTAGCTTACCCTCATCTTCCATTTCTCCCACTCAACTATGAGACCTTGTAGAGGATAACAAAAAAATAAAAAATGGTCTCACTTTGATGCCACTTGTTAAAATTAATGAGATAGAAATGGCATGCTTTTAGATTGGAGATCTTATTTACCATTTGGAAATATCACAATGCAGTCATTTATGTTCACAACACACTTGACATTAATGTGGCTATGTACTCTAAAGCATGTATTTATAACAATATCATGGTGTAGATTCAAGTACAGACGAATAAAGTGGCATTGGAGGTGGCACACTTACAGGATCTTTTGGCTCATTGAGGAAATGCCCCCTATATAGTTGCTCATGTTCCACCAGATTTGGCCTCTGGTGACCATACCCCTCCTCGAGGTCACTGTCAAGGATGTAGCAGCTCCACTTGCTAGTCGCACATGCCTCATTCTCATTAGCACTTCTCTTCCAACAGGGATACTTTTGGTCAGTGCCACATTTATGGAGGTTCTGGTGATCGGCACCGCTTGACCTCGCCTCCTTGGAGGTCTGATTTGGGGTGGTCCCCAATGGCTCCTCTGATTGCTCCTACTACTAGTTGGCCCTCTACTCACTCAAACCGCAAGTGGGTGTTCCCCTAGCTAGATTTAGCCATTTCTCTTCCCAAGCCTGAGGTAGAGAAAGATGAAGATAATGCTACTATTGCGGATGATGGTTGGGCTCCCCCTAAGCCATCTACTCTAAGGATCCTCCTTCCTCGGCTGGTGCTATGCTGGTAGCATGAGGATTTTTTTGTTTCCTATTGTTTTGTAATTTTTTTTGATGAACAGCTGATTTTTGGCCAATGGCTGTATGAACTCGTGACGTGATCCTATATCCCCCAGCCCCATTTTTTGTAAATATGTAACTTTATTGTAGTTTTTTTTAATATAAGGAAGGGACTATTCATCAAAAACATAGTATTCATAACTTGAGAAAATAATATTTATCCAACATGCTAAACATGTTTATTGTATCAAAATAATTATCAATTATAATTATAATTAATCATGCGCTAGAAATTTCATAATTTTTATTTGTTTCTAAATTTTAGATAAATATTGACATTTAAAATAGATTAGAGATAAGGAAACATTCTACAATTTATTTGTACAAATCATCTAGCTTTCATTAATTAATTACTATTAATTTGATATCCAAAAAAGTCAAGCCTAATGACCTAGGGTATTAAAATTACAACTTTCCAAAACAAGAGTTAAAGTACAATGTATAGATATTTTAAATTTTTGAAAAGGAAAAATTTTTAAAAACCATTAGAAAAAATATCACCAGTCAATAAGAAACAAAATAATTCTTTACAAAACTAAATATTAAAATAAAAAATTACAAAACATTACAAATAAATATAACTTAATAATTTTATAAAACACTCAAACTAATCATCCAAAATGAGGTGAAAACAGAAATCTCCATAAGTTTACCTCTTACAAATTAAAGAACAATTTTCACATAGTAGCTTATATATATATATATATAATAAGCCGAGAGATATCCTTCTCGAGGCACCTATTGCACTGAGTTAGATTATGAAAATAGGTGCCTCAAGAAGGATATATGTAGGCTTATATATATATACAAGCTAGTAGTAGTCATGATGCAAAATGAAAGGCATTATTATTGTTATTCTATAAGAGTAAATTATAGTTATTAAAAATATGATATTTGATATGTTCACTTCAAAAATATATTTAACACAATAAGTACCCTTTGATAGTAAAAAATGTATTACCATATGTATAATAATTAATAAAATATAAATATTCTTAAAGTAATTAAAATTAAATTTAAAATTGAAATTACTCTCGTTCTCCCTCTCTCCATGTTTATATATTCCATGCCCTAATTATTATCTTTCTTTGAACCTCATCAGTCTTCCAATCTCAATTCTCTCTCTCTACCTCATCTCTCCACTTCTTGTGCCTTTTTCCCAAATCCATCCCCTCATTATCTCTCCCCCCTAATACAATCTCTCTCTCTCTCTCTCTCTCTCTACTATTTTTCCCTCTCCCTCTTCTCACACTCTATTACTTTCTCTCTCTCTCTCCCTCTCCCTCTCCCTCTCACTCTCTATCCCTCCCTCTCCCTTTCTCTCTTGTGTTTCACCCTCTCCCTCTTCTCACTCTCAATTTTTTTGTCTCCCACACATATCTATCTCCCTAATTTATCACTTTAATGCTCTCCCCTTCCTCCTCTCACAATATCTTCTTGTGCTCTCTCTCTCTCTCTCTCCCCACCCACAACCAATTTTATCTATTTAATGCCCTAAAAAAAATCTATCCACCCCATTTCTTTCCATGTCCCTATTTTCCCTTTCTACCTCATCTCCATCTATCCTATCTCCTACCCCCTCATACCATTTCCCCCCTAATTACCATATGCATTTATCTCTCTCTCTCTCTCTCTCTCTCTCTCTCTCTCTCTCTCTCTCTCTCTCGTTTCACCCTATCTCTTTTCTCAGACTCTCATTTTCTCCCTCTCCCTCTCCCTCTTGTGTTTCACCCTCTCTCTCTTCTCACACTCTCTCATTTTCTCTCTCCCCTACACATATCTATCTCCCCTTCTCTCTCTCTCTCTCTCTCTCTCTCTCTCTCTCTCTCTCTCTCTCATGTTTCACCCTATCCCTTTTCTCAGACTCTCATTTTCTCCCTCTTCCTCTCCCTCTTGTGTTTCACCCTCTCTCTCTTCTCACACTCTCTCATTTTCTCTCTTCCCTACACATATCTATCTCCCCTTCTCTCTCTCTCTCTCTCTCTCTCTCTCTCTCTCTCTCTCTCTCTCTCTCCTCCCCCCACCACCTCTTACCCTCTCCTTCTCCTACTCTCCCTCGCACATGCCCCTCACACACACACACACACACACACACCTCCCTCTCCCTCTCCATCTCCCTCTTGTGTGTCACCCTCTCCCTCCTCTCACATTCTCTCATTCTCTATCTCTCCCACATACCTATCTCCCTAATTTATCACTTTCATGCTCTCCTCCTCTCACAATATCTTCATGTGCTCTCTCTCTCTCTCTCTCTCTATGTGTGTGTGTCTCTCTGTATGAAATGCATGTCTCTTACCCTTTATCCCCTTATCTCACTCTCTCTCATGCATGTCTCTTCCCTCATATCACTTTATCTCTCAATTTTTCTCTCTCTATGTCTATCTCATGTTTCTTGAACTTCCCCTACCCCTCTAATATTTTCTCCTTTTATTGCCGCCTACTTTCTTTGTCTCATTTATATTTATATCTCACCCTCTCTCATAGTGTCTACTTTATGTGTCACCCTCTTTCCCTTGTCTCACTCCCTCTCACATGTGACACACTCATTTTCAAAATTGATTACATGCATATGCTTTGAATTTATTTATAAAACTTAATTTTATTTGTAAAATTAAATTTTACTTCAAATCATTTGCTTAACATTCAAAATTTAACATTACTTCTAAACCTTGTTTAAGTTTATCTTTAAAGGTTTGACTACATTCTAAGGTTTGTCCAAAGTTTTAAATTTCAACCTTGGTTATAATTTTTTATGTAACATCTAACTCTTTGTTACAACTTTAGTAGGTTTATAAATTGAATTTGATATATAAATTTTAACATGTTTTAAATTAAATTTGATATAATTATATATTTTTAAACATTTTAATATGTTTCTAAATTAACTTTGATGTATTTTTAATATTCTTTAAAAATGCATATAAATATAAATAGAAGATTTATTGTCAATATCATAAATCTTTATAATTAAAATAAATTTAAATTTTTGTATGTTTCTAAATTAAATTTAATTTTCTTTAGCTTTTTAATATGAATAATAAATGAAGTAATGTAAGTTGAAAATTATTTTAAATGTGATATGACATGATATATTTTAGTATGTTTCTAAATTAAATTTAATATACCTTGCTATTCTTTAAACATACATATAATTATAAGAATTATTGTCAATATTATAAAATTGTTATAATTAAAATATATGTAAATCTTAATTTTTTTAAATTAAATTTGTATTATTTTGATTGGTTGACCTAAATGATCATTTAAATCAAAATACTTATTTCTGACTTTAATTTATTTCCACGTTATAAAATTTATACTTTGATATTAAAATAAATCTTTTGAGACAGTTCGTTTGAATCTAAATACAACCTTTTCGACATAAGGTAAAGATTACACTTACACTTGCAATTATCAAATGCTAGAATTATTCTTCAATGCAGAAGATTTGCCTCTGTGAGACTCAATGAGTCTCCTCGGTACCCTCAAGAAATTGGATTTGAGCTTGGCTGTGATTCTAATATGTTCGCTTTTCTACGAATCTGCCAATTCAACTGGTTTCCATTCTCCAATTACGTTGAACCATAGAAGATGCGCAATAGCCATTATGCAGCATATTGAAATATAGCAATAAGAAATATTGTGTCTTTCCTTAATATGGGATGGATACGTGTGCCCTCAGGGATATTTTATCATCATAACTTTCTCGTTTGGTTTGTATAATTCATAGTAGTATTACAAATGAGGACAACTTATAAATATATATATGAGATGTAAATAAACAATTCTCTCTCTCGTGACTACATAGATTTCTTCTTAGAAACAAAAATGCCGCCTCTTAATGAATCATTAGTAACCGTCCGTCCAGACCAGATCCTTTTTTAAGAGAGCGCAAAAAGAAAATGAAGAAGAAATGACAAAACTTTGACAGATTGTTCTTTGCATTATTGATGTTTTATTTTTTTAAAGTTGCAAAAAATAATGTTAATTTGAACAGTCAGCTGCAAGTCAATTTTTTTTTAAAGTTGCAAAAATTTACATTGATGAATGTTTCTACTGTAGAAAGTTTCTTGACTTAATAAATAATATACAGATCTTGTTGAAAATTTTGTAATATATAAAATATGAATAGAACACAAACATTATTTATAATATACATTGCTTTGGGTGATTTGCATTCCACTATAACACCATTTTGATGCACACGATATATTACACAGAAAACATAATTATTTTTTATCTGATGCACACGATATTTTACACCGAAAATATAATTTTTTTTAATATATAAGTAATTGACCGATGAGATTTATCCAAATTAGGAAACAATTAACATTATGTAATTGGCCATGAAAAAAAGTCTAATTTAATTCATCAACTTCAAAGTCCCTTCAAAAATCTGGGCCCTCAAATCAACAAATCACAAGATTTAAAGTTGAGTAGCTGGGATGGGTCTCCTTTTGGAATATCCAATCATTCGGAAGGCGCTAGTTATTCAATCCTCTAAAAGTGAAGTGCTCTTAATAATTAGTTGCACAAATTTTTGTTTCATTATACCCAATTCTTTAAGAAAAATATCTAATTAGTTAATAATGAAACTCATCATAAGAGTAAATAATTCTTTTATAGATTCAAATTCTTTTATAATAAGGATTTCAATTAAATAATTTAAAGAACAACTGTTTTCACTTTGTTTTAATTTTTAAACAGTCTATTTGTTTGTTTAGATTTTACAGTCAGAGTTATAACTAGCAAAAAATAATTCTAGAATTTGTTAAATGATAAAGAAGATTTTTGAATCTTATTTATATTTTGTTCTTAATCGATCCTTCTATATTAAAACTGTAGTTGTAAGACTGAAGGCCTACAAGATCTAGGTAACCTGTTTGTATGAAATCTTGTGAATTAAATAAGATTTTCATTTTATACTCTAAAAGTTAAAACTTTAATCTATAATACACTTAATTGAAATTAGGTTAAAATTTTAAATCATTTTTTACCGCCAATAATTTTTTTTCAAAATAATAGTTTTAATTGTTCTTTCTCTTAAACAATTCATATGTAATGAATACGTGATTATCTTATAGCAAGACTATAAATAGGTGAGTGATTGATTGTTGACAGTTTCCACAACTAGAAGCAATAGTCTTTGTACCCTAATTATTTTAATTTTATAGCATGACCATAAATTGTTGAGTGATTGGTTGTTGGCATTTGTCCATATTTGGAAACAATAATCTTTGTACGCCGTTTGTCATAATTACGTCTCTTTCTTTCATCATTAGCTTTTACCAACGCAGCTCAAAGTTCCCGCGAAAATAGGGCGATTTCTAGATATTGGTAGAAAAATCTTGAGACTCCGTTAATCGTCTTCCGTCAACTGACAGGCGCGGACAAGAAATGACGCAACACCTCTCTCTCAAAGAGATTCACCAGTTTTGATGATCTGTCAACAGACGTTATTTTTTTGTGATGGAATCAAGGAAATAACAGCTTTGTTATGAAGGATCCCAACTGGTGTGATTAATTAGGTGTATAGGAAAGTTATTGAAATCGCTCACAAAGAGGAGAGATTCAAACAAAAAATCGCACAAATGGGAAGAGCTAAAAATATACATGACAAGGTTGAATTCTAAAAAATGGCTCTGATAAGGGACCTGTGGCTCTTGTAGAGGTGAGAAGAATCTATATTATTAAGAACGGAAAAATGGGTAATAAGAAGGAATGAACCTAAATCATTACAAATGACAAAGTTATATACAATAATAATAATAGCATAGTGAATATTTAATATGATACTACTGAAAGGCACGAATGTGTCACTAAATTTAACATAGGAAAGGCCTACAAAGGACTGGATAAATTTATTTTCCTTTGTCAAACAGCATCTTGTTGAAGAAATAGATTTCGATCTACCCACAGCTATCTCCTCCATATACTTGCAACAAGTGCAACCTACCGTTTTAATCACATACCTTTGACTCACATTGAATAATTGAAGAGTTGTTTGACCATTAACCTTTTCCATCGCATGAAACAACATAACATAGACCATCCCACTCTATAGTAATAGATAATTTAGTTTTATAGCCACTGGGGTATCAAAATTAAATCAACAAAAATTGAATCATAATATAGATCTACATGGTTGAACTGAGGAAAAAAAAAATCCCTTCAATTAACATTGAAGAAAGGAATCAACATAAGAACTTTTCTAGTAGAAGACCAAATTAGAATATATGAAATTGGAATAATATACTTTTGATTAAGAGAAAAATACGTATAGAAGGGGTTTGATACTTTTTATAAACATTTTTTCCTCAAATCTACAACTCTATAGTAATAGATAATTTAGTTTTATAGCAACTGTGGTATCAAAATTAGATCAACAAATATTGAATCATGGTATAGACCTCAATGGTTGAACTAGGGGAAAAAAAGAATCCCTGCAAATAACATTGAAAAATTGAAATGTTTCTTGTCATGATATTAAACAACATAAGGAACTCTTCTAGAAGTTTCAATCTAGAATATTGGGAGTAGAAGAATATATGAAACTTGAATAATATGCTTTTAATTAGGAGAAAAAATAGGTTTGGAAGGAGTTCATTATCTTTTATAAAAATTTTTTAAAAAAATTTATAACTCCATGAAGTTGCCACAAAATCAGCAACAATGGAAAATTGCTCAAAAGCAATAGATTTTATAGATTAATACATTGGGAAATTGTTCACAAAATCCTAAGGAAGCCAACAAATCAGCTTATAATGGGTTTTGAATAGGTTCCCATAACCTTAATAAAAACATATCTACTTAGAAGAAACACCCATTTGAGCCTATGAATACAAAGAAATAGAAGACAAACAAAAAAGTCCTCAAAAAAATGCTTTCCATCATCTCCCATACAACACCTTTCATGACCTTCACCAACAAAAATCTCCACCTCAATAGAAGATTAACCTACCTCATTGGGAATAGTCAAAGAAAATTAAACATGTAGACATTAATAGCCATTTCAACCTAGCAACACATTCACCACCTCAATAGGTGAAAATTTGGTAGAATAAATCAAAGTAGAAGAGTAATCTTCATATAGGACCATCTCATAAGAAAAATGATTGTTAGAATTCTTTTAGAATAACTGAGAGGGGGGGGAGAATCAGTTATTCAAGGTCCAATAATGTCCAATACAATTTTTTTAATAAAACATGAGTGAATTAGAAGTACTAGCCTTTTTACTTTCTTGTCAAATCCTTAATGGCATATAATTGAAATTATCATGCATGCAATTAAATATTAAACAACCATGAAAAGTAAACATGTATCACCACATAACACTTGAGATTTTGGTGACCTAGAAACCCTCCAGGAATAAGAAGGTAAAATTGGGGTGGGGATGACACCCACAAAATTACTGTGCAATTGATTTCAACCACTTCTGATGGTTTTCCATGTTAAAGGCCTGCCCTATTAAAGGCTTTACACACTGTCAAATGTGACCCTATTAAAGGATTTCTACACCTTGTTAGGAGTGTGCCCTATTAGAGGACTTAAGAACATTCAACTTAGAATGTCACCCCATTAAAGGATTTACATATAGCTGTTAGGCCCACCCAAGTGCATGGGATTTACAGTCACCTTCTCAAAAGAATCTTTTATCCCTCTCTAAGGATCTCCTATCCTTCTCATGAGGATCTCTTATCCTTCTCCTGGGGATCTTCTATCCTTTTCTTGAGGCTTATCCACCTAACTGTTAAGCTAACCTAGTAATGTAGGATTTCAATGTCTAATACAATGGTAAGAAAGTATTAGAAAGGTTTTGACCTGATAAAGATTGCAACTCTAACCTTGCAGATTTCAGATCACTCTTCAATTCTTTTCTTTGCTTGGCTTTTCTTCCTTGCAGTGTTGACAACTTGTCCACCCTTCAAGATCTATCTCCTTGAGTTCTTCCACTCATTATGCCAATGCACTCTATGGTCACTTGATCAACTCAGAGTCTTGATTCTCTGTGTTTACTCCTCATTGTGTCCTCTTCTTGACACTTCACACTAGCCTTCTCTTGGCTTCTTCACACAACCACACTTATGACCAACTCCCTCACTCTCGATCTCTAACCTGTAACTCCTTATAAAGAAGTTTTGTTCTTCATTGTCCGCTCAAGTCTTCTCGCTTATCAATTTGAATTGATTTTCAAAACTATTTTCCCTCCAAACTATTTATTCTAGAAAATCCATCAGTATTCACCTTGAATTGGTTTGCATGGTTTACATAAAATTCTATGACATCTACTCATCATCCTTATCATCCAACCAATTCAAAAAATTCAATGTAACAAACTTATCATTACTAATCTAGCAATTCTTTTGACTTAACAAATAATGCAACAACTCGACATCATTGGTTTACTGATTCTTGGCATTAACTGGGTTACTTAGCTTCTACTGCTATTTACTAATTCTTGGTACTATCTAGTTCTGGATTGCTCGGCATCCTCTATAGTTTCTTCTTTCCTCGGCACTTGAAGCTTTCCTATATTGCTCAGCTTCTACTATTTTCTTGAATCACTTGACTTCTATTTACTTCGTAGTGCTCAGCTCCTATTGGATCTTGAGTTACTCAGCACATGTTGAAATCTATATAGCTTGGCATATGAACATCTAAGCTGTTACTCAGAATATACAATTTTTTGGATCACTTAGTTTCTATTTACTCCGTAGTGCTCGGCATATGAATAAATTTTCTTGGCATCCACTACCTTTTTTTGATGCTTGGCACCTAAAGGATTGCTCGACACTCACAAATGAACTTAGTCAGTCTTTGCAAATGGTTTAGTTAAACCTTGCATTTTGTAGTGTCCATTCCCTAGGTCTTAAAGTATGCCATTAATACAAGATTTCATCATTGTCTTAGCTGATCCTTATACTTCATTACAACATCATAACTTCAACCTTTCTCTGGGTGTTCTAGTTACATCTTGTTGATTAACTCCTCCTCGTCAATCAACTAAGTGATAGTATTTAGATCAGTTAAACAATTGCCATTCTAGCAAGTTTGACATCAATGACAAAACAATGATTAAAAGTATTCTTTACCAGTTCCATCATTCTTCATTCAAAGATCTTTTGAATCATTTCCAACAATGATATCTTAAGAAAAATTATTGTGAATGAACAAACTACAAACCTGAATATATCCATTTCATGAAAGAAATTATCATTTACTTCTCAACCTCTATACAATAAGGACAAGAACTATTCATATAAAAAACTGCTACCCAAAAATCATCACCAGAAAAGTATTTAATATAATTAGAGGCCACCAAAGGATTCTCATACAAAACAAGATTCTCTTTGTAACTATAACAAAAAATTCTTAGCAAAGGGAAACATAAAAATAATTTTTTGAGACTCTGAAGGAAGTAGTTAAGAATTTAATTAATCATTGATAAGAGTCCTTTCGATCAAAAATCTCAAAACTTGTCATCCACCTATCCACAAACCTATAGTACGAGACAATAAATCTATCAAGCCTCTTAGAAATGGTCTCCTCTCTAGTTCTATTATTATTCTTGGTGAAGATACCACCTTTTATTCCACATTAATAAAATTGAGGAAAGTAATACTATTGAGGAAAAGACTAGAAAACTAGTCCAAATTGGTTAACCCTCCTTGTTTCTCCTCCAAACTAGAAATTGCATTAAATTTTCCATCTAAACCCCATATAAGAAGTAGAAACAAGGACAAAGCATATATAATATAACTATGTTCACCCATATACATGTTATCTAAAATGAGAGAATCTAATGTATACATTCTTATCATTCTATCTCATGGGGGACTCACATGAAATAAGAGTATCAAGAAACTGATATGGTATCTTATTATTCTCACCTTCTCTAGAAAAAAATTATTCCTATATGCTCACCATAAGAATACAACTCAAACTAAATTTCTTCTTCCTAGACCAAATCTTCTAAAAAATTGAACCGATTAAAGTTCTCACTATATCGACTAACCTCAATGTTCTCTTCTACCCTCTTCTCTTATTTTTGATACATCTAATAGGAGTAAAACCTTATAAATTTATTTCTATTCCCTTAAACCAAAGTATCTGCCTCATTATCATTCATGGGGTTTCCTCCTTGTCATCCATAGGGATAATGTTTGAAGAAGATTTCATTCCAATACTCAGTAGATTGAACAAATTTCATTTTCTTTGCAAATAATCATAACATAAACAAAAGATCCAAATGTGATTGTCTAATAATCAAGTATTGAACAAAGGAAGTTAATAAAAGAAAAATCCACATAGAATCTAGGAGTATATTATATAATTAAGTATAAACATGAGCATAATAAATTACCCTTTTTCCTCAATCTTGAGTATTTGAATCTACATGCTTTTCTAGAAGTATAGTAATTAAAATTCAAAAGGAGTTCTGGGAACATTTACCCACATAACAACCTTCAATAGAGACTCCTTTAGAAATTTAAGCTTTACATGATATGGTTTGATGAAAATCACAACCTAATTTAAAAAATAAGCACCCCCTTGAAAGGCCTTGTTTCTATATTCTATGCCTAAAAATTAATTGGTTTATAAATATTTATAAGTTATGCCTATTTATTGTTAGCATTTCAAAAAGTCTTATATAATTTTATTTAAATAAAGTAGCAAAAGCCACTAAATGAAATTTAGAAAAAAGGATTCATTAGAAACAAATCAAGGGGAAAATATAGCAAGGAATCTACCCATTGACTCTATTTAAGTAGATGCAAACAAAATAAGAACCCAAACTCATCTCATAATTCTTCCACTATAGAGATTTTTTACAAATGGATTTCACAAATAATCACTAATTAAGCTAAAAACATAAATTATTCAAAAATAACTTTAAAATATATTGTAAATGCATTTATTTAATAGTTGTTAAAAAAGATATCACTCTTTAAAATCCTTTCTGTTCTTAATAATATATTAAATATCGACACCTAAGGAAGGATGCATCTTCATCTTTTATATACAAATGTACTAGTATTATATATTTAGAAGATATAATATTTCTATTTCTTTAAATATGCATTCTTGTTAATAGTTATTGGAATGTATATGATATGTATACTATTCATTTGTTAAAATGTATTTTATATTATCGTATATCATATATTTCATAATATGGATATACTAGTGTACTATAAATATATTAAAATTATTTTAAACAATCAAAATTTTAGTGTTTGTTTAATACCTTTTTTTTATAAATAATCAAAAGACAGATCATATTTATAGTAAGTTTCAAATGTCACAATTGAAATTATTTTAAGGGAGTAAAAACTTGCCTTAAGGAGGAATAGACTTTTATATTTATTTCTTCCAAATTATAAATGGAAAATTCTAAAAGATTATTATTTACTAATTTCTAGAAATTAGTTTCAATTTTATTTTTTATCATAGAAGTTTTTAATATATATCTTGTAATTTTTTAGGGAATTTTTTTAGAAAATTACTATTTTATTTTTTTACAAATACAAAGTACAGTTTTGTAACTTTTGATTTGTTGATTATTTCTTCTATATTTAGTGTCCAAGAAGAAGATTCGAAGAAAAGTATTTTGAAAAATAATATTTCATGGAGAAAATCACCAATCATGAATAAACCTATCATTGAAACTACACGAGTAAGAAAAATAGGGTCTAAGATTGTTATGTAATCCTTCTGGAACATATCAATGTCTCCAACATAATCTACAAAGTAAGTCTCCACTTTTATTGTAGAAGCAAGACAACAATGAGGAGAGAAGAGAAGGAACCAAGAAAGAAAAAATAATAAAATACAAGACACAAATTCATATTGTGGGAAAAGACAAGAAGAACATAACAAAATTCATTCTCAAAAGTGGAGGAAATGCACTCAAAAATAATAATAATAGAGAATTCCCAAGAGAGGAAGGTGGTTCAGGAGCTACTCCAAAAACAATTTATGATGTTTTGTTAAGTGTTATAATAGTGCCTAAGGGGAAAAAATCATGTTTTTATTGTGCCTAATTAGACCCATTTTTCTTCTGAACCCTGAATGACAATCTTAGTCCATTTTGTGACTATGAGCTATTAGGTGTGATAATTATGTAATTAGTTCTTAAGAAAAAAATTTAAGCATATTTAGGATATAGAAGAGGTTTTACGTTTTGAGGTGATTTGGATCACCTAGAAGTAGAATTGAGCACAAGATCTTGAAAATTGTAAAGTTGACAAAAACTTGAAAAGTTGCAACTTTTCAAAAATTGCAACAATGTTGCAAGATTGCAAGTTTCAGACCAAAAAATCAGTAATGAATGGGTAGAATTATTCCAAGTGCTAAATAGAAAGCCATGGAAATTTATTTTAGAGTTTGTTCAACAAACAAGGCAATACGTTTTACGGAATTACATATTTGATTTTGGTCTCTTTTTCCTAAAAACTTGTCATTTTCAATTATATAATTAGTTTATACTAATTGATTTGTCTTAACAATAAATATGTTCTTCAAACCTTGTGACCTAGATCATTAAAGAAACTGGTTTAAAGTGTTGAAGTTTATTGAGTAGGAAGAGGCATTGTTTTGAAGTTGAGACAGTCTTAAGCCCTCATAGACTTAGGGTTTGGAGATTAAATGGGCATATCCTAGCATTCCATAGTTAGAAATTCAAATGCTTTCATGGAATTCTTGGATAGACTATATCAAATGTTTTCATTTCAGTATTGGTTTTGCGAAGACTGATTTGGTGCTTTTACAATGAAACCCTAGGCTAATCATTGGGTTGTGGTGAGCCAAGAAGCCATGAAAGAAATTCATTTGTAATACATGAGGGATTTGATGGTGGAACATAGTTGTGTATTAGGTTCCTTGGATATTTAAAATTCCCATATGAATTGTCATACTCAAAGGTGAGTTGATTAGTGAAGTTTTTTAATAGTATTTTGAATTTTCTTTTTAAACAATCAATTAGGCCTATGTCTACTCAGTTCAAGCTAGGGTTATTGGAAGTAGGACATTGGAAGCAAGACCTAAGTATAGATTTTTTGTACTATTTAGAAGTTTTACAAAGTTGTTTAGAACTATAATTTTTTGTATGGTTTATTTGGCATTTTTGGAAGATAAGTTCCAAATACCTAATTATGAGGGTTAATTCTAGTAGGTCTCTTAAAGGCCTTTATATAGCATTATGGATTTCTTGGAGAAGAGCCAAAGCACCTATGGTGTTATTTTGAATGTAATTAATCTCATTCAATTTCATGGGAAGTGACAAGTTGATCAGATTTAGGATGGTAGAGGGTTTGTCAAAAGCATTCTTTAGGAAGGACTAGGGTTCAACTTCAATTTGGTTGGAGATTTGATATCTCAACTAAGAATAGTTGGATTGACCTAGTAGAAACCTTGGGAAAGTAAAGACAAATCCTTGGTTGATCCTTGGGAAGACCACTTATAAGAAGAGCATTGGATGGTCATTAATACATGTTATTAAATTATGATTTTTTAAGCTAATAACACTACCCCCTCTACAATAGAAAGAGAAAGAGTTTTACTAACAATGACTAAAGTAGCCAATCCTAGGAAAACCCCCATTGGAAACCTTCTTGAATCTACAAAAAATAGGGGCACAATGAAAAAAGCAAATAAGGAAAACCAACATCAACCAAAGGGCATGCTAAAAAGGCTTGAGGCAAGTAGTAAATTAGAAACACTCAAACTCCCTTCACCATTAGCTATAGAACATGGAGCCCTCATAGCCAAGATGTTGCCAAGGAATAAAAAACCAACATCTGGCTAAAACTCAATTCTTTTAGTGATGATCTAAAAGAACTAAATAGGCTCATTCTAGAACACCTCCTAAAACCAAACAAAAGAATGAAAAAACAATAACAGTAGCTGAAAGGATCAAAACAAAAACTTCATCTTCCAAAAACCTATATAAACTAATCCATTTGAGCACATACCATTAAAAAATGATGTAGTAACTTTGATGGTAAACAGATTTGTCACTATAGAAATTTCCCAACGGAGTGTATGAGGCAAATTGTTCACAACAGTTGAATAGGCCCTTGATAGCCGGCCTCCCTCTGCATTTAGAGGGGCAGCTCCCTCGTAAGATGCAATTTTAGATTTTCAAAAAGGATAAGAAGAACTTAGAAAATAGGAAGGAAAACCATTGATAGCGAATGCACCACACGCCTTCAACATTTTCATAAAAATGATGAAAACTATTAATGAGAGCTATCAAGGACTACGCTTGAGAACTTTCACCAACACAATGCTAATTCAAACATCCACAAATACTCACATCATACCATGAAAGTAATGATAGATGAATCAACACTTTAACAATCCAGATTCCTTGGAGAGAGAACGCTAAATGTACTTCCTTTTATTTTCTTGCACCAAGAAAGAAAGAAATAACTAATTACACAAAAACAACAATTGTAGACACTTTCCAAAAATTGCTTTATGATCAGAGCATCAGTGTTTCCCTATATCCAAGTCCAAAAAGTCCCTTATTACTTTGATCTCAAGAAATTTATAGCCAATCTAGAATAACCAACTTTTCAGGTTTGTAACTACCCAAAAAGTTAGAGTTTGGACTACTTGAAGATGATTCATAACCAACTCTAACCCTTGAAGCTTAACTATGGTTAGAAAAATGAAAACTAAAGTCAATTCTAAAGTTGACCTTTTTACAAATTACATCAATAAAATTCTAAGACAACTTTAGATAGAAATACTTCTAACTTTTAATTCTTTGAACTCGTTCCTTGATCTGTAGGTGCTACTAGCAACTGAGTCAAGTTTGCCTTGTATGCTCTGAATGATTCGATGACCTGAGCAAAAGTTTTGTTCTTAATGACGATTAAACTCTACATCTTCAGCTTACACAATTCATGTCTCTTTCTAATTTCATCCAATTCTGTGACACAACCTGACAAGTTTTGAGTACAGGAATTCAATGCTACTGAGAGACTGCTCAATTTCATCATAACACTGGCATCTAAACTTTGTTTACTGCCAAGTTCAGTGTTGATTTTTGTTTCTATGCATTTCAAGATGGAAGATATGTCTAGATTTTGAGTATGTTCATTAATAGGAATACCTTCTACGATCATTGGTATTTTGCCCAAGGCCCACTTTTTCAGTAACTTGCAAGAGTTTAAGAATTGTTCTCCTTCACTTAATTGTTCATTCATACTATCATTCTTCCATCGGATGTTTTCTAGCCATATGTCAATTTTCTCTTCTTCTCTAGTGCTGATTAACTTTAGTGACCTGACTATATTGTTGTCCATGCTTTTAATCTCTACTAAATTGGCATCAATTTCTCTCCAGAATGTTTGTTGTTCCTTGAGAGTTGCTAGTTCTTTTTGAATGCTTTGTTGTATATGATTCACTTTGGTAAATGTATCTTGAACATCTTAAAATAAGCTTGATGCCTGTTCTTTCATGCTTTGTACCCATGCTTTCACCATCTTACCATACGTTTGGCATTCTCCTATGTTTTGAATAGTTTCTTCATCAAACATCTTCTTTGGATCTTCTATACTTTCTATGGATGAACTAGGATCTGGAAAGGAGTCACCAACCATCAATTTGATGCATGAAGAAAGAGCTCGGACTTGACACTTGAGTTGATTCTTAACTTGCTTATCTCTCCTTGATTGTTCTATTAGGACAACAGTTGACACTTGAAAATTGTGTTCTTTCCCTTCACGGGTAGTCTAGCCTAGATCCACTTTAGTGATGCTAAAATCAGATTCATTTGTCTCATTTATGTCCTTCTCTATGACTGGTTGTGCAATTTCAACAGATAAATTACCTGAAGTAGGGTTCATTGTTAGTCTGGAATCCATTTTAGTCTTCTTTATCTTTGTACTTCTATGCATTAAGTCAGCTACAACATCTAGATTGGGTGCCTCCGACTGAATCATCCTTTTCTTCTTTCTCTCTAAACTTTGTTGTAACCAAGATGTTGAAATACTAGCGGATGAGCCGATTACTGAAGGAACCTGTAAGACTATAGATGATAAGTTCAAGTTATGCACATTTTCTACAATTGGCTCCTCTTGGATTGCTTCTGTTCTTTCAGGAGACAATGAGCGTGAAGGAGATGCTATGGATTGAATCATCTCATCTACAAATGAGGTTAAAGCATTCATCTTAGGAGCTTCGTCAATCATTTGTTGAATTTGCTTTAAGGTCTTCTCCTTGGGTTTTGATCTCTTGTTCCTGGTGATCACATTGAGTTCACATGCTAAAACTAGGTTAACTCATTTATCTAGATCTTCACCATCATCTCCCCCTTGTGTGCTATGCAAAGAGCTTGAGGATGTAGGAATAGAAGATGGAATGGCTGAAACTAATGTTCCTTCTTGAGAAGTATTATTATTATTTACACTACTTCCTGTTGACTTAGTAGTAGTAGTGGCTTCTTTGGCTTTATTCTTTAACCCAGTCTTAGTTCGTTGAATAAAAAAGAAAGTCCTTTCCGTGAGGTCTTTTAGTTTTGGCAGCGACCAATTGATATATGGAAATTCTAGTAATTGTATCCGCTCAAAGAAGTAAGAATCAATCAAGTCTGACCCGTCCTCTGTTACACCTGTCACATCCCATCCCATTTGGTAATCAATGATTTGTTGTATTGTAAATGTCATCCAATCCCTTTTTCTAACTTCAAAATCATTCTGAAAAATTGCCCAAAAGTCTTCCAATGTGGGAAAATGAAGATAGCCAGGTCCAAGTGCCAAGTTATTTTTAACATACTCGCTACCATCAAATGGAAAGCGACTATAGAAAAAGTGTAGAGTTATGTTCACCATGGATCTCTCAATATTTTGAGCATTCGAAGAAGACAAACAACTGTAATGTCCAATGTCAATTGGGAAAGCGATTAATCTTTTGTTCCTGCACTTTTTGTTTACTTGACCAATTCGCCTGCAGACTTCTAAAAGTACCAACCTGTCATCTACAAAGTGAGGCAACATGAGAGGACAATCTTGGAAACCTCCGATGTAGATGTAAGTGAATCAAGGATATTGTATGAAGAAGCTACCATAAGTACTAATGAGACTGGCCGCTTCAAGAGAAATTCAAAGTCCTATGTCTCCTTGTAGTTCCCTCACAGCGAGCATAGAAAAAGCATCATTCACCCTACAGAAGTGTGCATTGCTTTGTTTCAATTGCAACTGGGGGAAATAGTTATAAATTTGAGTGGTTAAGCTATACTCCCCATAAGGATTTAGACCAGGCCATGACTTCATACTTGCAATTGCATACATTAGATATGAGGACATGTAAAATCCTTGATTTGCATTGAATCATGTCAAATGGTAATGGAGAGCATCACTAATCATTTCTCCCCAGTCTATAAATTGTTTCCCAGTGGTGATGGTATTAATATACAAAAACATCCAATCTTGAAAATCTTCAGCTTCCTGATTTCCCACCACTCTATTGAGAAAAACTATCATATCAAAAATGTCTTTATTGAAGATATTCCTATGTAACATTCTTGGCAACTGTGATTGTCCTCACCTGGGTTGATCGAGCCAACTTTCAGCAATAACATTAAGACATGTTTTCTTATTCTGATGGAAATGACATTACCTCCTACAGTCTTGATGTCCCTCGAATTCTGATCATATGCCTTGATACATTCTAAAACCAATTCCACACATTGAACTGCGAGTGGATGTCCTCTTGCATGGGCCAAACCACTTTCCAGCGTTTGACGTGCCAGGGGTGATTTATCCTCTTTGCTCATCACCTTCTAGAAGTCTACAATTTCTAAATGCCCCATCTTTGTTTCAAATATTTTGAGGAGCGTGCTTTTTAGTATTGCAGGAGGTTCTTTACCTTGAAATTGATACCTCATATTGTCACCTGTCAAGGGTTGTCCTGGCAAATTCTGCAGAGTCGATCGCCACTTTTCTTTATATCAAATTGATGTTGTATCTTCTTCAATTAAAACTTCACCAAAAATCTTTATTTCACTTTGAGAATCTGACTTTTAGATGCAGCAGAGGCATTTCATCAAACAATATGAGCACACTTGGACTTGGTATTTTGTCAAACAGTTTTCATGCACTTATATTTCCAGTGGACTTTTGCTGGCTATAGACTATTTCAGATTTTAGGCACCTGTACTATACAACCAATTTAGGTTAGCCCATAGAATAGTAGGCAAGGCCTATAGAATTGATTGGCTACACTATTTAGAAATGCTTTGCCTATGTGCTTTGCCTTTTCTTACGCCTCTAATGCCCGACTAAAATGTAATCAATAATAAATAGAGGTGGCCCTTTGTTAGCCCTTGTTTGAATACAGCGAGAGCAAGGATCTCCTCGAACTCAAACTATTGTTTTCTCGGTTGCCTTTACCCCCATTTATGGCTTTGATTCTGCTTGTTGAGCATTTCTTTGAGTTATATTGTTGGTATATCCACTCGTTGCAATGTCAGTACCCTCGCTAGTTTCAAATGCTATTATTTGAAGTTTACATGGAGAGAGAAACAGTAATACAAGTGCTTATTAGCAAGCCATTGTCGCAGGTTGTGACAATAACTAGACTACGCAATCCTAAGATTTCCTTGAATAGGAGGAACCCAAACCACTATTTTTCATTGACATCATCGATAAATACAAGGGAACGGTCAAAACTGTAACTGTTCAGCCATCTTCTAAGATTGCCACCTGCAAAGTTGCTCAACACTCCTATGTATTTGTTTGAGGGCTCATATTTATACAAATGAAATCATCCATCATCATCCATCCTTGTATTTCTCCATCTCAAATGCATTTTAATGTAACTTGGTGCTTTTTTTTCTTGCTATTACCTTTAAACTCATCCTGATTGACCTGTGAACTTTATTTCCAGCCAGTGGTTATTTTCAAGTGGAAGTTTGGGTTGGGAGGTTTAGGTTAGAATTAGGTCAAAAAGTTGGAGTATGGGGAGAGAGAGTACTTTAGTACATGGAGAGAGAAAAAGTGAAACTCAAACCCAAAACCTTAACTTGTACTTCTCTCTAAAAGTTTTGGTACGTGGAGAGAGAAAAATGGGAGGAGAGAGAGTGGAAACTCAAACTTAAAACCTTAACCCGTACTTCTCTCTAAAAGTTTTAGTACGTGAAGAGAGAAAAGTATGGGAAGAGAGGAAGTTCGAATTTTCTTGAGTATTAATCTCTCTCTTTTCAATTAATTCATATAATTAAAATCTCTATAAAATGTTGGGAAAACAGCTGGCTCTATCTCGGGACAAGGACTATATAGGACGCTGAAAGAACCCAGAGTTAAGAAATGACAGTGCTTTATCACAAGGGCTATAGAGTCACCCCAAAGGAGATAAATCCAAGAATAAGGGACTAAGCACAACAAAAATGCGAACACAATTGAACTGAGAAGAAAAGAAGGCACAACAAAAATTCCTAGCTAAGATATGTACAAGGTGGCAGACTGGACACTTTACTGATGATAGTGTTTCAAATGTTGCCCATTGTAAGGCAAGGGCAACTGAGTACCACTTAAGTATGACAAAATAAAAGAGTTCTTTCCACATACCTCTTTAATCTGGAAAGGACCTCTCCATAAGGAGTCAAATTTTCCATGTAAGCCCTTTGGTTCTCGGTGTTTATCCCAAAGCAAGACAAGATCACCTTCTTGAAACACCCTCTGCTTAGCTTTCTTATCAAATAACTTCTTAACACGGGCTTGATGTTCTTGAATTCTATCCACAATCATATCTCTCTCTTCTTCCAACTTGGTCAAATATAATATTCATTTTTCAATAGCATCTTTGAATTCATGATTCTCAATAGCATCTTGTAACTTCAAGGCAGATAATTCTAGGGGAAGAGGAAGAGTTGGTTCAATTCCATATAGTATCTCAAAGGGAGATAATCCTATTGCTCTCTTCTTAGTGGTTCGATCTGCCCAAAGTGCATCATACATATGTTTATGCCAAGATCTCTAATTGACATCTATCAATTTCCGCACAATGGTCATAATATTTTTATTACTTGATTCTACTTGACCCATGCCTTGGGCAAAATAATCTGAGGAGTGAGAGAGAATGATTCCATATTGATAGTAGAAGGAGGAGATCTCCTAGGAGGAGAAGTTAGTAGCATTGTCAGTAACAATTTTGTTAGGAACTCCAAACCTAACCAAAATATTTTGCTTAATAAAATCGCACACCACTTCTAAAGTCATTTGTTTGACTGGGATAGCTTCGACCCACTTTGTAAAATAGTCAATTGCCATCAAAATGTGAGTGTGTCTGGTAGTAGATGAAGGATGGATAGGACTGATGAAATCTAAACCCCACTGTTGAAAAGGTTCTTCAATCACTACCGGCTTCAAGGGAAAAGCTGCTAAATGAACTCTTCCTTTGAAATACTGACAAGAGTCACACTTCTTAACCCATTCTTCTGCATCCTTGAACATCTCAGGCCAGTAAAAACAATTCCTCAAAATTTTGTAAGCCGTTACTGATGCTGAGTAATGACCTCCACATGCTTCATTATGGAACAATTGAAGCAAGTCCTTTCTTTGTTCAGAATCTACACACCTCAGAAAGGTACCATCTATCCCTTTCTTGTATAAAGCGTCAACCCAGAGAACATACTTCGCAGATTTCAATTTCAAGGTCCTCTTCTCTTTAGGTGATAAATGAGCATGGCATTCTCCATATGTCAGAAAATAGGCAATATTTGAAAACCAATCATCAACATTGCTAATGAATAAAACTAAAGGCATTTCTTCCTCCATCTCTTCTTCACCTTTAGAAGATCCTTCTGCAATTGCCTTACACAAACCTTTTCCCCTAACAAGCTTTGTAGGTTTGATATCGAGATGATATTCTTGTACTTTAGCTATCCAGGAGGCCCTTTTGTTCACACCAATTTTCTGTTGTGTCAGGATAGTCTTCACTGCTGAATCAAGAACAAACACCTTGGAGTGAGAGTTCAGGATGTAAAACCTGAACTGTTTCACTGCTGTAACTAGAGCATAAGCATTCTTCTTGATCAAAGAGTATTTCAATTCATGTCTCTTAAGAGGGATACTCATGAATTCTATTAGGGCCTCGGTATTTCCTTTTTCAGGTTGGGTAAGTATAGCAGATAAAGTGTTCTCAGATGCATAACAATACAAATGAAAATCCTTAGAAAAATTTGGATAAGGAAGGGTAGGGGCATTAGCAATTCCAGTCTTGATTTGTTCAAAAGAAGCCTTACCTTCTTTGGTCCACTTAAAATTTGTATTCCCTTTCATCATATCCATAATTGAATTTTTTATCTCAGAGAAGTCTGGTATGAATCTCCTTATAAAGTTTATCTGCCCAAAGAAAGACTTGACTCCTGGTTTACTCATGGGAAGTGACAACTATTGGATAGCTTTCACCCGTTTAGGATCTATTCGAATACCCTCTTTGGAGACAATATGCCCCAGTAGTTTACCTTCTGTCACCCCAAATATTGACTTCTTAGGATTCAGTGAGATGCCTTGAGTTCGACATTGATGTAAGATGGCTTCTAGATGATGCACATGATATCTTCTCTATTTTGAAAACACTGTAAGATCATCAAGATACATCACAATGATCTTATTCTTGAAATCCTCGAATGAATCATCCATGGCTCTTTGAAAGGTGGCCCCAACATTTATCAAACCAAATGGCATATGATTTTAGGAAAACATACCCCATGGAGTGGTAAAAGCTATTTTATGTTGATCTTCAGGTGCGACACTGATTTGGTTATAACCGGAGAAGCCATCTAGCATTGACATCAGTTCTAAGCCAGATACCAATTGCAGAATATGATCCATAACAAGGAGCCCATAATTATCCTTAAGTGATGCCTGATTCAAATTGCGGAAGTCTACACATATTCTTATCTCACCATTCTTCTTCCTGATAGGAAAAATATTGGCTACCCATGTTGAATGGTGAATGGGATAAATAATCTTTGATTTAAGCATCTTATCAACTTCATTGAAAATAGCATCAGCTACCTTAGGATTGAATTGCCTTTTCTTTTTCTAAAAGGGAGTTGAACCAAGTTTCAAAGGAATTTGATGTTTAAATTTCCCGTTCATGAATTCTTTTAGATCTTCATAACCCCAAGCAAAAACGTCTTGGTAGGCTCTCAATAATTTCATGAATGCTTCTTTCTCCTCTAATGTCAAATCTTTCCCTATCAAAACCATCTTGGGATATTCCTTAGAACCAATATTTACTTTCCCATAACCTGAACAATTAGAAGGCTTAGTGTCTTCAACTTTCTCTTTCCTTTTGTCTTCTTTATCAAAAAGACTCTCTAGGGTGACTAATTCTCTCGGGATAACATTACCTTCCAATTGAATAACCTCAGGATCATCTCCTAATTTTCCATCATGACTATGCGATCCTTCAAATTTTAGGTCTGAAAATGGAGGCCTTCCCTTGAGAAATGTAATTATTCACCCATCATCATCAAAAACATGCCAGTGTTGATAATTATCAGGCACACTGGGTCTATGGATCATCTCTACAGTATAAACATCTCTGTTGAACTCAGAGTGAGGAATAAGGAGAGAGGCAGAGACTGCAAGACAATCTGCTTTGGAATTTTTTTCACGAGGAATAGCAAATAAAGAAAAATCATCAAAATACTCAATCTCATCCCACACTCTATTCCTATGTGCTTTCAATTTAGCATTCTTTGTTTGATATTGTCTCTGCACCTGGTTGACAATTAATTCTGCATCTCCTGATACCTTGAGTTGTTTGATTCCTTTTTCTCTTGCATACTCGAGACCAAGTAGAAGAGCTTCATATTCTGCGGTATTATTGGTGGTCTCAAAAGCTAACTTATAAGCCTTTGGAAATTTCTCTCCTTGGGGTGATATCAACACTATCCCAACAACTGAACTAGAAGAGGAAGAACTTCCATCAAACTCCATTGACCATAATTCATTGGCTATATCAGGCATGAGAGGTTCAGTTACATCTTCTTCAATGGATGTCATCATATATGTTCCATGCCCAGTATCAACATACAATATTTCAGCTCTTGGATCATCTAATTTCAAAACTGTATATTTAGCTTTGGGTTCAGGGTCAAGCTTAACCTTTTTATTTCCAATCGGGATAAGGGCATGAGACATGTCCATCTTGATTTCACCACCAAGATATTTGCAAAAAAAATTTCTCAAAAGCATCCCATAACTAGTAGGAATATTAACAACTAGGATGTTCACTTTTAACTTCTTTGTAGGATGTGCTGCAAGTGCTACTTGAGCATCTTTTAACTGGCCAACCAGCAGAACTTGTTTTGCCTCCATAGAATACACTTTTCTAGAAGGTTTATTCAGAGAAAGACCTAAGGCATGTGCTATGTTTGAAGGCATAACATTATCGGATGCACCAGAATCAATGATACAATTACTTAGCTTGCATCCAGCTATATAAAGAGAAACATAGAAAGGCTCAGGTTTATCTGATGAAGATGCTGCAACAAAAGATTCTTTTTCCATCATGGGCCCTTCCAAATTATCTTCAACTTCTAGAGAAACTCTTGATTCATTGTTGATACTGATCTTAGGTGAATGTTTTCCTTTACCAACACATTGGATCAACCTTTCTAATTGATGAGGGTTTACCTTAAGATAGTCTAATTGAGAAATTTGCACTTTGGTCTTTTTACAATGATCAATAAAATCAAAAGAATCTTCAACAATGGGAGATGTTTTATGCTTATCTATTTCCTTCGCTTGTGAAGGCTCTTCCAGAGTATTCTTATGAGACAAAATCCTCTCAGCAGTCTCATCAGAAGCTTTTTCCTTTGCTTGTTTACTCCACTTTTCTTCCAAACTCTATCTCCAACTTGGTGTAGCCGCATTGCATGAATGATTGTTAATATCTTCATCTTTTTCTTCATCAGATTCATATTCCAGAAATTTAATAGAAGAGGTCCCAATAGTGGGTTCTATTACATCTTCAGGAGCTACATATTCTTCTATCTTCTCCGCAGTCAAATGCATTTGCATGAATCTAGCCATCTCAGGACAGCTTGCACCATCATGATCTATTGTTAGATGAAAATCACACATAGTAGCCTATTTACCAGAGGATGAGGGATGTTCGATGGCCAATCTTGGTGTTGATTGGGGTAGCCACTTAGTTTGTCTATTTTTTTGATATGGCATATAATTCCTCCTTGGAATATCTTGATACAAAGGTGGAGGATTAGAAGGCAACTTCTTTTTGACCTATAATAGATCATTAGCCAATTTTTGATATAAAGGATTAGTGGTAGAGACAGGAGTTTGCTGACCTTTTCCCTTTTGTAGATCACGACTCCATTTTCCTAAACTAAGCAAGTCATCTTCCACCTCAATAGCCAAATTTTGTGCAGTTGCTAGATTAATGGGTCTTTTCCTTCATATTTGAAAGCTTATGTCAGAAGGTTGAGCACTGATGAAGAACGCCATTTGATTTTCTTCAGTGGGTCTTTTGTTGACAGGAATTCAATTCACCATTTGATTAAAATGAGCAATGAATTCTCGCATTGGCTCATGAACTTCTTTCTTAATTGAAGTCAACTGGGAAAGGAGTAAATGTTCATCTTCAGAAGTCTTAAATCTCCTCTCGAAAGCTTGAATCAAAGTTACCCATGACGTAATTGATCCAACTAGTAGTTGTCCAAACCATTCAGCTGTGGCTTTAGTAAGTGTCTCAACAAAAAGACGGACAGAAACATCTTCATGTTGGATTGCAAGAACACCGCTTGCTGTAAAGAAAGCACTTATATGCTGATCAGTAGTGACTTCTCTGTCACTAGAAAACTTGGGAAGAATTTTTTGAGAACCAATGGACAAGTCATGTAATTGGTTCCCTAAGTCTAGAGGGCCAATAATGGCTCCCCATTGGACTAGTGGTTGCGGTGCTTGATGTGCCATAGTTGGAAGAATGATATTCAAGGGCTACAAATTTATAGCTAAAGGTACAAGAGTACCTAGAAAAATCAAAGCTTGAAAGGCTATAGGAGAAACAATAGCCTTGGTTGGTGAAGAAGACCTACTAACAGACTTGACCTTGTTGTTCTTCTTAGGAGTAACTGGCTTAAAATCTAACTTTCAAAGGGCTTCAAAATCTTCGTCTACCAAACCCTTTTGTCTACCAACCCACATGTATGGTTTATTAGCTAGCTTAATGGTTATTATTATTTATTTTCCCTTGAATATGACCAAGATTCTGTCTATTTCTTCTTGGGATGACCACTATTCTTTCAATAACTACAACGTCCTGACCAATAGGGGCTCTTCGCAAGATTTCTTCGAATTCTTCTTCTTCTTCAAGAACTCAATTAACTTGATGATATGCCTATACACTTCATCTATACCTCCAGGCTAGAGTGTTCAAGTCTGAAATGATATCCTCCTGGGTGTCTTGAAAGCTGAGGTTCGGTTGGAGAATAGGAAAAATGTTCTCATGCGGAAGCACCATCGTGCTTCATTACAAGCGACTGTCAATCTTTATGTTCAGTCTCCCCAGTAGAGTTGCCAAAAATCTATTGGTAAATAGATTTGTCACTGTAGAAATTGCCCAACGGCGTGTATGTGGCAAATTTTTCACAACAATTGGATAGGCCCTTGATATCCGGCCTTCCTCTACGTTTAGAGGGGCAACTCCCTTATAAGTTGAAATTTTAGATTTTCAAAAAGGATAAGAAGAACTTAGAAAATAGGAAGGAAAACCATTGATAGCGAATGCACCACACGCCTTCAATGTTTTCATAAAAATGATGAAAACTATTAATGAGAGCTATCAAGGACTACGCTTGAGAACTTTCACCAACACAATGCTAATTCAAACATCCATAAATAATCACATCATACCATGAAAGTAATGATAGATGAATCAACACTTTAACAATCCAGATTCCTTGGAGAGAGAACCCTAAATGTACTTCTTTTTATTTCTTGCACCGAGAAAGAAAGAAATAACTAATTACACAAAAACAACAATTGTACACACTTTCCAAAAATTTCTTTATGATCAGAGCATCAGTGTTTCCCTATATCCAAGTCCAAAAAGTCCCTTATTACTTTGATCTCTAGAAATTTATAGCCAATCTAGAATAACCAACTTTTCAGTTTCATAACTACCCAAAAAGTTAGAGTTTGGACTACTTGAAGATGATTCATAACCAACTCTAACCCTTGAAGCTTAACTACGGTTAGAAAAATGAAAACTAGATTCAATTCTAAAGTTGACATTTTTACAAATTACAACAATAAAATTCTAAGACAACTTTAGATAAAAATACTTCTAACTTTTAACTCTTTGAACTCGTTCCTTGATCTGTAGCTGCTACCAGAAACTAAGTCAATTTTTCCTTGTATGCTCTGAATGATTTGATGACTTGAGCAAAATTTTTGTTCTTAATGATGATTAAACTCTGCATCTTCAGCTTACACAACTCATGTCTCTTTCTAATTTCATCCAATTCTGTGACACAACCTGACAAGTTTTGAGTAAAGGAATTCAATACTATTGAGAGAATGTTCAATTTCATCATAACACTGGCATCTGAACTTTGTTTACTACCAAGTTCGGTGTTTATTTTTGTTTCTATGCATTTCAAGATGGAAGATATGTCTAGATTTTGAGTATGTTCATTAATAGGAATACCTTCTACGATCATTGGTATTTCGCCCAAGGCCCTCTTTTTCAGTAACTTGCAAGAGTTTAAGAATTGTTCTCCTTCACTCAATTGTTCATTCATACTATCATTCTTCCATCGGATTTTTTCCAGCCATATGTCAATTTTCTCTTCTTCTCCAGTGTTGATTAACTTTAGTGACCTGACTATATTGTTGTCCATCCTTTTAATCTCTACTAAATTGGCATCAATTTCTCTCCAGAATGTTTGTTGTTCCTTGAGAGTTGCTAGTTCTTTTTGAATGCTTTGCTGTATATGATTCGCTTTGGTAAATGTACCTTGAACATCTTGAAATAAGCTTGATGCCTATTCTTTCATGCTTTGTACCCATGCTTTCACCATCTTACCATACGTTTGGAATTCTCCTATGTTTTGAATAGTTTCTTCATCAAACATCTTCTTTGGATCTTCTATACTTTCTATGGATGAACTAGGATTTGGAAAGAAGTCACCAACCATCAATTTAATGCAAGAAGAAAGAGCTTGGACTTGACACTTGAGTTGATTCTCAACTTTCTCATCTCTCCTTGATTGTTCTATTAGGACAGTAGTTGACACTTGAAAAAAATTTTCTTTCCCTTCACGGGTAGTCTAGCCTAGATCCACTTTAGTGATGCTAAAATCAGATTCATTTGTCTCATTTATGTCCTTCTTTGTGACTGGTTGTTCAATTTCAACAGATAAATTACCTGAAGTAGGGTTCCCTGTTAGTCTGGAATCCATATTATTCTTCTTTATCATTGTACTTCTGTGCATTAAGTCAGCTACAACATCTAGATTGGGCACCTCCAACTGAATCATCCTTTTCTTCTTTCTCTCTAAACTTTTTTGTAACCAAGATGTTGAAATACTAGTAGATGACTCGGTTACTGAAGGAACCTGTAAGACTGTAGATGATAAGTTCAAGTTATGCACATTTTCTACAACTGGCTCCTCTTGGATTGCTTCTGCGCTTTCAGGAGACAGTGAGCACGAAGCAGATGCTATGGATTGAATCATCTCATCTACAAATGAGGGTAAAGCATTCATCTTAGGAGCTTCGTCAATCATTTGTTGAATTGGCTTTAAGGTCTTCTCCTTGGGTTTTGATCTCTTCTTCCTGGTGATCACATTGAGTTCACATGCTGAAACTAGGTTAACTCGTTTATCTGGATCTTCACCGTCATCTCCCCCTTGTGTGCTATGCAAAGAGCCTGAGGATTTAGGAATAGAAGACGGAATGGCTGAAACTGATGTTCCTTCTTGAGAAGTATTATTATTATTTACACTACTTCTTCCTGTTGACTTAGTAGTAGTAGTAGTGGCTTCTTTGACTTTATTCTTTAACCAAGTCTCAGTTCGTTGAATCACAAAGAAAGTCCTTTCCTTGAGGTCTTTTAGTTTTGGCAATGACCAATTGATATATGGCAATTCTAGTAATTGTATCCACTCAAAGAAGTAAGGATCAATCAAGTCTGACTCGTCCTCTGTTATGCCTACTACATCCCATCCCATTTTGTAATCAATGATTTGTTGTATTGTAAATCTCATCCAGTCCCTTTTTCTAACTTCAAAATCATTCTCAAAATTCACCCAAAAATCTTCCAATGTGGGAAAATGAAGATAGCCAGGTCCAAGTGCCAAGTTATTTTTAACATACCCGCTACCATCAAATGGAAAGCGACTATAGAAAAAGTGTAGAGTCATGTTCACCATGGATCTCTCAATATTTTGAGCATCCAAAGAAGACAAACAACTATAATGTCCAATGCCAGTTGGGAAAGGGATTGATCTTTTGTTCCTGCACTTTTTGTTTACTTGACCAATTTGCCTGCAGACTTCTAAAAGTACCAACGCGTCACCTACAAAGTGAGGCAACATGAGAGGACAATCTTGAAAACCTCTGATGTAGATGTAAGTGAATCAAGGATATTGTATGAAGAAGCTACCATAAGTAATAATGAGACTAGCCACTTCAAGAGAAATTCGAAGTCCTATGTCTACTTGTAGTTCCCTGGCAGTGAGCATAGAAAAAGTATCATTCACCTTGCGGAAGTGTGCATTTATTTGTTTCAATTGCAACTGGGGGTAATAGTTATAAATTTGAGTGGTTAATCTATACTCCCCATAATGATTTAGACCGGGCCATGACTTCATAATTGCAATTGCGTACATTAGATATGAGGACATGTAAAATCCTTGATTTGCATTGAATCCTGTCAACTGGTAATTGAGAGCATCGCTAATCATTTCTCCCCAGTCTATAAATTGTTTCCCAGTGGTGATGGTATTAATATACAAAAACGTCCAATCTTGAAAATCTTCAGCTGCCTAATTTCCCACCACTCTACTAAGAAGAACTATCATATCAGAAATATCTTCATTGAAGATATTCCTGCGTAACATTCTTGGCAACTGCAATTGTCCTCGCCTGGGTTGATTGAGCCAACTTTTAGCAATAACATCGTGACATGTTTTCTTATTCTAATGGAATTAACCCTGGGCACCTTCTTTAGAAATTTTTGTAAACTCTTCTCTTACTGGAAATCTGAAAGTGATGGATATAGATATGGGGTGCAACCTTGCTACGACATTACCTCCTGCAGTCTTGATGTCCCTTGAATTCCGATCATATGCCTTGATACATTCTAAAACCAATTCCACACATTGAACTACGAGTGGATGTCCTCTTCCATGGGCTAGACCACTTTCCAGCGTTCGGCATGCCAGGGGTGATTTATCCTCTTTGCTCATCACCTTCCAAAAGTTTGGAATTTCTAAATGACCGATCTTTGTGTCAGATATTTCGAGGAGCGTGCTTTTTAGTAATACAGGAGGTTCTTTACCTTGAAATTGATACCTCATATTGTCACTTGTCAAGGGCTGTCCTGGCAAATTGTGTGGAGTCAATAGCCACTTTTCTTTATATCAAATTGATGTTGTATCTTCTTCAATTAAAAATTCACCAAATATCTTTATTTCACTTTGAGAATCTAACTTTTAGATGTAGCAGAGGCATTTCATCAAACAATATGAGCACAATTGGACTTGGTATTTTGTCAAACAGTTTTCATGCACTTATATTTCCAATGGACCTTTGCCAGCGATAGACTATTTTAGATTTTAGGCACCCGTACTATACAACCAATTTAGGTTAGCCCATAGAATAGTAGGCAAGGCCCATAGAATTTATATGCTACACTATTTAGAAATGGTTAGCCTATGCGCTTTGCCTTTTCTTACACCTCTAATGCCCGTTTGAAATGTAATCAATAATAAATAGAGGTGGCCCTTTGTTAGCCCTTCTCTGAACGCAGTGAGAGCAAGGATCTCCTCAAACTCAAACTATTGTTTTCTCAGTTGCCTTTGCCCCCATTTATGGCTTTGATGCTACTTGCTGAGCATTTCTTCGAGTTCTATTGTTGGTATCTCCACTCGTCGCAGTGGAAGTACCCTCACTGGTTTCAGATGCTATTTTTGAAGTTTACATGGAGAGAGAAATAGTAATACCAGTGCTTATCAGCAAGCCTTTGTTGGAGGTTGTGACAATAACTAGACTGCGCAATCCTAAGATTTCTTTGAATAGGAGGAACCCAAACCACTATTTTTCATTGACATCATTGATAAATATAAGGGAACGGTCAAAACAGTAACTGTTCAGCCATCTTTTGAGATTGCCACCTGCAGAGTTGTTCAACACTCCTGTGTATTTTTTTGAGGGCTCATATTTATACAAACGAAATCATCCATCATCATCCATCCTTTTATTCTCCATCTCAAATGCATTTTAATGTAACTTGGTGCTTGTTTTTCTTGCTATTACCTTTAAACTCATCCTGATTGACCTGTGACCTTTATTTCCAGCCAGTGGTTATTTTCAAGTGGAAGTTTGGGTTTGGAGGTTCGGGTTAGAATTAGGTCAAAAAGTTGGAGTACGGGGAGAGACAGTACTTTAGTACATGGAGAGAGAAAAAGTGAAACTCAAACCCAAAACCTTAACCCGTACTTCTCTCTAAAAGTTTTGGTACGTGGAGAGAGAAAAATGGGAGGAGAGAGAGTGGAAACTCAAACTTAAAACCTTAACCCGTACTTCTCTCTAAAAGTTTTAGTATGTGGAGAGAGAAAAGTATGGGAAGAGAGGAAGTTTGAATTTTCTTGAGTATTAATCTCTCTCTTTTCAATTAATTCATATAATTAAAATCTCCATAAAATGTTGGGAAAAAAAACTTATAAACAGAGAAAATAGGGAAAGAAATGAATGGAGTGGCTTAGACCACACCTAAGGTCATGCTGCAAGAGCAACCATGCTACAAGAAGTTTTGTATATTGTTTTATTTTGCAAGTGCTCCAATGTTGTGTGAACTTTCTAGTTTTGATAGGAAGTTTCCTAATTTATGACGTAACATTGTTTACTGTATGTTTCCATTTATAAGCCATGTTGGAATTTATCACATATAGAGTTAGGAAGTAAACATAGGATTAAAGCCTTTATTAGGCTAAATGTCTAGTTGCAAATGAATAATATTTAAACAAACATTAGTAAAGGCTAACAATTTTTACAAGTCAGAATAGTTAGTAACTATTTTTTGTTTCTATTTATTTCCTCCAACATTGATTGAATTGGAGAGGGGGAACATAAAGAGAACTAAAGGATTGTGAAATATTTTATGTTCTTATGAAGTAAAATTATAAAGAAGAATCAATTTTTTCTTGTAAAATCTATTTTCCTTCTAGCTTGCACTTCTCTATTTCAATGTTTTAAGTCTGTAGGTCCATTTTTGAAGACTTTATTTTCTCTAATAGTTTTCTTAAATGAAATAGACTCTAAAATCATTTCTTTGTGTTTGTGGAATAAATCTTTGTGCATGGGCATTAGGTTTGTTTGGTAGCCTGGGTCTCGTTGAATGTAACTATGCCCCTTGCTTGCAAGATCACCATATGAAATGGCCTAAATGTGGTGTAAAGTGGGTAGGAAGAATGTATATTATATCTCCCATGGCCATCTATAGGAATAGATTGTTGGTTGAAGGAGCACGCATGTGATAGGGCAACATCTATATGTGCTTGCCATGAATGAATGAACTCTAGTTGGAGGGGTGTTTTGTGAAAGCTATAGGAACTATTATTAATTGCATGACATTGTAGTAATTTTCATTTTCATTTCTCAAACCACCTCTCTATGTAATTGTTCCAAGGTTACTCTTGAGTCTCCTCATCATATTGGTATCGAAGCCAGACAAGGTCTTGCTAGGAAGTGTATGTCTGTAGAAAAATCACAGGCTGAAGCTGAGGCTCACAACATGCCCTCAAAAAGTATAACTCTAGATGCCATCAAAAAGATGGTGGAGGAAATTTTTGAAGAGAAATTGAAGGAGTTCAGTAATGGGTCCAATGATAAGGATAATTAGATGGAAGAAGGTGCTAGTGGAGATGAAGAGGGAGAACAACACCAAGAGCCACAAACAAAATTTCCTATAGATCAAAAGGTATTCATTGATGCTTTAAAGTCAATGAGAGGAGATGATACTAATAGGCTACCTACATATGGAGGTAGTCTTAATAGTGAGGAAGTGATTGAATGGATTGAAGCAATCATGAATCACATAGAATTGAATGAAGTTCCAAGGAATGATAGGGTAAGGATTGTAGAAGGAAAGTTGGGAGGATTTTTTCTCTCATGTTGGAATTATGTTCAAGGGGAAAGGATACAAAATAAAAAAAGTTTTATTTCTTCATGGAAAGTAATGAAGGAAAAAGTCAAGGCACAATTTCTATCTATAGATCACGAGGTGCAGTTGTTCAAGAAGCTACAAACATTGAAGCAATGAGAAATGTATGTGAATTCCTATATAGAAGAGTTCCATAGGGTAACTCTTAGGGAAAAGAAACAAGAGGAGGAATTGTAAACACTGGATAGCTACTTAAATGGCCTAAGGTTAAACATATAGGAGGAGATTAGCCTTCTTACCCAAGATATAGTGAGAAAGTGTTTTCAAATTGCCCTTAAAGTTGATGAGAAGATGAAAAAGAAGGGAGATCAACAACAAGGAGAGAGAAGTGGAAGGAATAACTAAGGTAAGAGAAACTTCAACAATAGAGACCAAGGAAAGAGGTCCCAAGGCGTGTTTAACCACAAGGAGTAAGTGGGTGACTCAAGTAGTGAAGGAGGCTATGATGGAAGGGGATCTAATGGAGGAAGGTCTAGTGGATCAAGTAGAGGATCCAAGTTCTTGGGAATGAAGTGCTACAATTGTGGTCAGATGGGACACCCAAATTATAAGTATTCACAAAAAGTTTCTACTTCTCAAAATGGTGAAAGGAGGGTCACTTATGTGTAGGAAGATAATGTGAGTATGAATTCACCATAAGTTTAGTTGATGATAGAGGCTAAAGGAGAAAGCATCATGATAAGGAGTACACTTCTTAAGGAATTGGTAAAAGAAGATACCATGCAAAGGAGGGCTCTTTTTCAAGTCCACTGCAAGGTGAAAGGCATGTTGTGGAAGGTGATAATTGATTTATGTTCCACAAATATTATATCATCTCACTTGAGGCTGTAAACAAATTGAAGTTGGAGAGACTTCCACATTCTTGTCCATACAAGTTTAGTTGGTTGAATAAAGGACAACAAGAAGTTGGGAATGAGCAAGCTTGGATAGAGTTCAATATAGGGGGATATAAGGATAAAGTATCATGTGATATCTTTCCCATGGACACTTTCCACCTTTTTTTGGGTAGTCCTTGGCAATTTGATAGGAAGGCATGCCATGATGGTGACAAGAATTATTATAGCTTCCAAAAGGATGGAGTAACATACAAACTAAATTTTGAATGAAACGAGAAAGGGGTTGGTTGAGTTGGACCAAGTGTGTGGATTTTGGGTGAGAAAGATTTCATTAATATTCTTGAAGAAGAAGATGGAATAGGTTTTTCATTGCTACAAAAGCCTAAGGAAGATATGAAGAAGTAACATAGAACAACAGGCCTGAAAGAAGTTGAAGAGCTGCTAAACTAGTACAAGGACATCATTACTGAGGTAATGCCTAAATCTCTACCACTAATATGAAACATAAGTCACTAGATCAATCTTATTCCTGGAGAAGTGCTATCCAATAAGGCAATGTATAAGATGACATTGTAGTAGAATGAAGAGATTTCTAGGCAAATACAGGTTTTGCTTGATAAGGGGTTGGTAAGGAAATGTCTTAGCCCATGTGTTGTACCCTTAGTTATTGCTCCAAAGAAGGATGGTAAGTGGTGGTTGTATACAGGTTCTTGGACCATTAATAGGAAATCTATAACCTATGAATTTCTTATTCCTAGAATAGAAGATTTGTTGGATTGTTTAGCGGGAGTTTCATATTTTTTTTAAATAGATCTCAAAAGTGGTACCATCAAATAAAGATACAAGAGGGGGATGAATGGAATACAACTTTTAAAACTAAAAAAGGGATGTATGAATGGCTAGTTATGTCATTTAGTTTGTCTAATGCTCCTAGTATGTTCATGTGACTAATGAATGAAGTTTTTTAGGACTTCATTGGGAAGTTTGTTATGGTCCATATCGATGACATATTGCTGTATAGTAGTAATAAGGAAGAGCATTTGTAGCATTTCAAAATGGTTCTATAGAGGCTACAAGAGCAAGAGTTAAAGGGGTATGTGCACCAAGTTGTGGTACCAAAAACATGACAAATAAAGTTTTTTATTTTCATTTTCCAAAGCATGTACGCGCTTTGGAAAAGTAAATTTTTTTATAAATGGGCTGCAAAACTTGTGACCCATTTTATTTTATTTGGATTTTGCATTTCTCCTTAATAGTGAGCAAGTGGATTGAAGAAATTAAAGTATTTTGTCACCCTCCTCCTCAAAATACCTCCTCATAATTGAAGATCAAGATCAGGATCACGTAGTATGTTTTGTACTCTTTTTTTTGCATTGTTTTATATGTTTTTGAATTGTTTTGTAAGTTTTTACATTTTTTTGTAGGTTTTTTCAATTTTTCTTTAAATTTGTTTATTTATTTAGATTGCAATTGGTTTCTTATCAAGAAATGTGAATAATAAACTCCCAAATTCCCAGTCAGATCAAGAAAGTCAAAATGAAAACCCTCCACAAGATCCAAATCAAAACCCTCCACAAGATGAAAATCAAAACCCTCCACAACAAGAGAAAGAAATTTTGCAACCTACACTAATTGGAAGACCTCCTCTTGGCACCCAAGACAACATAATAAATGAAATAGAAAGAGGGAAAAATAAATTAGAAGCACTCATTGGTAGGTTGAAAGCTTGTGGACAAACCAATCTAATGAGAGCACAATTGGCATACTCCCTCAAGTCCATTATCACCCATGTAAATAAATTATCATATCAAGGTGTAAATGAAAAAAAGAAATAGAAAAAGGTAGCACTTGTGCATTGTTTAAAAAGCCTAAAGAATAAAATATTGTTAAACATGTAACTAAAAGGTTCCCCATCCATTGGTGCATACATGATGGCATTAGAAATAACTTTTGGGATAGATGATGGATAGTCTTGGATGCCCTTCCCTACAATAATCATGAGGTTCCAATGTATTTCTTCAAGAAATTATATTGTGCATTTGTCCTTGGGAAAATCCCTAATTATTTTGATATATATTAGAATCTCAGGGTAGCGGTGAGTGGTCATCATTTGAGAGGCCAAAGGCATGTTGTAACCCTAAAGTAGTTAGGGTGCCTATTATCAAGCCACAGTGTGAGCATGTGACTATTCCTTTAGTTGTGAAAGAACATGTAGAAACTAGCACTCTAGGGACTATCAATGATTTGATGCAGACCCTCATTCATCACACCAATCCATTAGTTGAGGAGGAGTCTTCTATGTGTCATAGTCACATGTGCACATCACGTGGATCCTTATGCACATTTGGCAGTCATGCTAAAGATAGTATGGATGATGGGCTAGTAACTGATGAGTTCCTGAGTAACACATTTGGCATTGAGACACAACTAAATTACACTTTTAATAAACTAATTTGATCACATTTCATATGTATAGTGAATGATTAATTAATTAGCATGTACTGACATTGTTCAAAATTTAGGGTAAGAGTGTTGCTGGCCCTAGTATAGATTCCCTGGCCCTAGTTTTCATCTTGTCGATGAGTCAAGAGGTATGTATTGATTTAATAATTTAAATTAAATATATATTTATTAAGTAATCATATGAAGGATTGACAAAAGATGCATGTGCATCAGTTCTCTACTAGACCATTGACATTCACTAGGGACTCTAAGCTTAGGCATGATACGATCTTTCTAGAGGTACATTTGTTTCATGTTAATTTAATTCATTTAATTATATTTGTTTCATGTTTCATGTTATATGTAAATTGTATTATATGACATGTAGTTGTTGATGTTTGAGAATCCTCCTAATCTTCGCAAGTCTATTGATCATGGAGTTGTTGCAGCGATGGCTAGTTCAGAGCCATTGACCAAGGTATGAAAGAATTTTCTTGATTTTAGTTCTTGTTTATAATAGTTCATATCAAAATTTATAATGTTATTTATAAGTAATTATATTGATTGAATTATTGTAGGGCCTTATTACACCTGATCATCAATGAGCCTTTGAGGTGGACATACAAAGTGACTATTTGATGGTGGTAAGAACATAATTAATTTTCTATGTACTTATATTTGATTTTAATGTATAATAATTATAGATTCATATCTACTTTGTTTGTATCAACTTGAGTTATAGAAGAGCCTAAACAAGAGGATAAGTGAGTGTGTGAGGAAGACCCCATCATCCCCATTATCTCCCTCCACACAATGACTGTAGACCTCTAGAGATTTGATTCATTCCCCTCATGTAAAGGAGAATATATAGTTGATATAGACACATGTATAGGAATTAGTGGAAATATATGTTGGATTCTATGTTAGTGGACATATTCGATATACATTTGATGTATATATGACATTTTATATTTGATGTATGACATATATTTGATCCATGACATTAATGGTATATATATGATATATTTTTTCATGTGTGACATTATTGGTTATCATAATATATTATATGTTTGTACATGTATGACATTATTTTTTGTCATAATATATTATATGTTTGTATATGTATGATATTATTGGTTATCATAATATATTATATGTTTGTTCATGTATGACATTATTGGTTATCATAATATATTATATGTTTGTTTATGTATGACATTATTAGTTATCATAATATATATCTTGTTTTTCTTATTTGCATAAGTACATTTTATGTGTTTCATTTTAATGTAAATTGTAGCCAAAATAATGTAGAGACTCTTTCAAACTTGGTTACAACATTGAACAAACTTCTACCCAACTTCAGAAAACTACTTGATCACTTTCCCTATTCAAGACGTGGGAAGCAATAAGGGAAAAATGAACAAATTTGAGAAATAGATCATAATAAACTTCTTAATTCAAACTAACATCTTAGAAACTTAAAGGAACACTTAATAACTATCTCACAAACTTCATTCTATCATCTATTCCATCCTTCCAAGAGATTCTTCAACATCCTATCAGTGAAAACAATCTTCCAACATCTTATGACTATATTTTCTTTACAACAACATGTAATTTGCTGATTTTTGGAAAACTCTTCACAAATGGAAGTGATTATGTTTCAAACCCATGATATGGCTATTAAGACAACCAAGAAGATCCTTAACATCTTCCATTAACTCTATTTAGTGATAACATGCAACTCAAAAGGTTTTCTGACAAAGTATGAGTTTACTGTTCCAAATAGGAAGTAATGATATTTGGAAATAACTCAATGATCCTATATACAAGTTTGACATCAGAAGTGATTGCTTGCCAATTTAAAAAAACTTAATAATTACCAACACCTTGTTGGCGCTCAAAATTGCAGCCCCAGTTTTGAGCACCATTGAGATTAAGTCCTATAAATGCTTTTTGATGCCTATGTACCTAACTATAATTGAGAATATTATGAGGTATTTAATGCTTCTAGCACCTTTCATTCAATATGCCCACTCATTCCATAAAGTTAAAATGCCATTCTGAGTCATTTCGTGAAGTCCCATTTTGAGTAATCGTCAAATTTGCATTTTGACCTAAGTGTCTAACAATGATAGGAGGACATGTTTGCATGTGAATATCTCACACCTAGAAATTTTTCATGACTCATCACTTTGGGAGTGTCTAGTACCCATAGTTGAGAGCCTATGTTTCAGATTTTGGGTCATTTTGAGTTCAGTTGACTAGGTTTTGAATCCCTCAAAGTTGGTCATTTACTAATGTCATGATACAAATAGTTCTAAATTTCGGGAGGCCTTGTTTGATGAGTTATAACTTTTGAACAGTTGACTCAAATGACAAAATTCCTTTTGAAATTCATTTTAGAGGTTAGATACTTTCTATTTTTCAAGTTTGAGCTTATGATGAATCTATTTGAATGCGATTCTAAATGCAATTTCTAAAAGTTTTACCAGTGTCAGCATTTGCAATTTTTTCAGAACCCATTTTCATGATGTTATATCTCAAAATCAGTTATAGGTAAGGTCAAATGGATTGTATGATTGTGTTGTACTCTGAAAATACTTTAAGTGTGCCAATTTTCACATCTTGACAAATCCATTTGCATGCTTTTCCAGGTCAATTCCATCCACAAAAAGTGATTTTCTGTCAATGTTTCTAGTGTGCTAATTCTAAGTAGCCTACTATGACTTCTCACCATTTGTGTCCTATTATTTTTCATGAGCCCAAATCATAGAATTATACTCTCCTCATGGTAGAGAACCAACACCCCAATTTTTGTTTCCCCAAATGTCAATTTACCTAGTTTTCAAAGCCAAATCTAAACACAATTTATTATTTTCTGACATGTTTTCTTGCAGGTAGTTCCGAGAGGTCAACTCTGATGGTCAATATCTTTTGACCTCAAATTTTTCATGAAATGAGATTTAACAAGGTGCAAGTGTACAAAATAGAGAATCAATGGGTAAGATTCTAGAGCCCGATCAGTTGTTTGGGTAAGTTTTTGAGGCCAGTCAAAGGACCTTCTGGCATTAAAATGACAGTTGGTAGTAAAGGGTAAAAATGAGTTTTAAATTGGTGGTTCAATGATCGAACTTAATTCTAATCAGTTCAAGATGATCATTAGATTATTTTGCAGGGTCAATTGTTTAGAAAAAAAAAAATTTAGCCAGATCCATTTAGGGCACGATTGATTCCATCATGTTGTGAAGTTTTACTTATGACATAAAGATGTATTCAGAGACTAAATGATATTCCAAGACATGCATTGTGATCAGGAAATGCAATAATTGGCATCCATTGATAGCTAGTGATTCTAATCATTAATGAAAATCATGACTTATTCTGTTGTGGTGATTATTGACCTATCAAATGATGCTTGTAGGAAAATAAAAGGGTGGTACACATGGTCGTAAAATTATTTTGTCCACCAATGTTGATGAAGCATCTCTGATTATTGATGGAATTTTTTATGTGATTGAGCCTAGATTCTCAAAACAAAAAGTCTATAATCCTCGAGTACAAGTAGAATCATTACTTATTTCTCCTCTATCAAAAGTAAAGACTTTACACAAAAATAAGTTTTCAATATCACCTAACACTACTGAATGTCTATCATGCACTCAAGAAAAACAATGAAATTTCCACTTTGGATACTATCTTAAGGTGAAAGATAATCAAGGTATACACTTACATCCATCAATCTATCCTGATCACAACCTAGAATGGGTCATATATAATGAGTATGTTTTGACAAGTAGAAATTTTATTTGCATTCTCACGCGTGTCAAGGGAGAGTGGTTGATAGATGTTGTTCTTCATTATTGTGAACTTAGCAATTTTCCCAATTGAGAGGTAAATCTTGTGCTAGAGAGGTTTTATGAAAAACATGAAAGGGACGAGATGAAAAGAATCCCGCCTTGTTTTATTTATGCCGAATGTAGAACCTACAAGTGAAGGGAGTGAATTTTTGTAGAGAACGCCTGCTAATTCAGATTGAGAGGATGACTTGGAAGTTATTATAGTTTGAAGACTTTCTTCTAACATCTCTCTCCAATCTACCTACAATGGATAGACAAACTTGAATCAATTCTACCAAATGATGCATGATGGAGGCATTAAAGAACAAATTATCCTTGAGTGGGTAGAGTCTCATGATAAATATTGATAAAAGAGGAGTCATTTCCTATTCAAGGCAATAGAAAAAAATGAGCTCAAAATGTCCTATTCTTAACAATGCCATCTCAGATCCAACACAAATTTGTTACGGAGGAGACCCTGACTCCATGGCATCAAAACAAGGATTGAAAGGAGAATTTTCAGCATGTGGAAAAGGATATTCAGACATCAAATATGATGGAAGCTGCAGTCTTAAAGAAGGAGGCTAGCTTAGGAGGAAACTTGCGCAGAGAAAGGCCAAATCCATAGACAAGAAAGCTTAAAAGTCCACCCAATTGAAAGGAGGCAGGGCAAGTAAAGATGGAAAGTGGTAGGGGATTTGAAGAAAGCCACATGAACAAGGAAACAAATGCTTCCAGCATTGAAATTTGTAGAGGCACACAAATGGCAGCAAGAAATTTAGAAAGAGACATAAACATTTTGTTAAAGCAAGAACTCACACATTCTAAACAGTAGCTACCCACGTAAGAGGAGCTTCACATAGGGAGGAAGAGAATGGAAGCCATCAGTGAAAGACTTCAAAAAAAACAAGGAGCCAACTAAGACAAAGCCATAGGTTGGAAGAGATTAGTAGAGCTCATGCTAAGAAGAGCAGATGCCTTCTGCATGGTTGTTTAAAGAATGTAGTGTATGAATGGAGAGAAGTTGGCCATGTAACAAGAGGAACTCATGTTAAATTTGGGGAACAATCATAAAAAACAAGAAACACCTAATGCATTCAAAAGGAGAAGCTACATATTAAAAGTAGCTCACATAGCCATGTAAGAGGAAGTCGATTGAAGGGGCACAAGCAGATGTTTGCAAGGGAGGCATCATTCACCTTTTTGGAAGGAGTTCCAATATTTAAATTAGTCAAACATGCAGTAGGCAAGGAAAAAGTTGCATTAGTAGACCAAAAGGAGAAGCTTGGAAGTAGAGAGTTTATGAAACAAGCAAAGAACAAAGTCCACGACTTGCTTAAGGAGGGAGAAAGTAGCCAGGTCTTGTGCAATGCAAAAGAGGAGAAAATGCTTTGAGCAACAGACAACTTTCATGCCATAACAAGGGCAACCTATGGCAAGGAACTACATGCATTAAGAGCATCTCACTGTCAAAAGAGCAGAACACGATGGAGGAGCAACTCCAAGCCACGATAGTTTGAAAGAACTTTGCAGCCAAAGAAAACCATTATAATGTTTTGTCCCACATGTAGTAGGTGGTAGCTTTCTAGGGTTTTAAATATTCCTACATGCAAAGGGATAAATGTCTGAAGAGACATGTTGGAAGGAAAACCACATGTTTCATGGAGGAGCCCATCGTGCAGGCCTAGGGGCAATAAATTTTGACATCCAATATGTGTTGAAAAAGGAGGACATGTGGTGATCAACCATGAGACCAGGAAAAAAGCCTCATACCCATACGGAGTTATGACCACCGTATGGTTGGGAGAGCCAAATTGCAATGCTCCAATCTTACAAAATTTGAAATGCCCTATCTGAGTGTAAAGCAAATTTTATGGGCTTGCAAGGAATTTAAAGCCTATAAAAGCTCGTATGTTTTTGAATATAAAGCCAAATTCAAAAGCCTTCGATGTTATGGAGAAGGGATTAAGAAAATTAATTAATATTAAAATATTAATTAATTTAAAATATCTCAAATGTTGCACAACCAATCAGATTCTGACATGTGGCAAGATGGGCAGAGAGAATAAAATAAAGATAAAATCAAATTTAGGCTTCAATGCATGATTTGTTCAAATGAAGAATTTGAATAAATTTAAAAAGTTTCTATAGTTCATATTATGTAAATTTTTAAAGTTTTGATTTTAATGCCTGTTCATAATCCAGGAGCCTATTTTTCAAACTGCTACTAGGAGGGCATGTTTTGTCCAAAATAGGCAGCGTAGTATACCATTGGAATCGGGAGAGGATGAATTTTCCAGATTTGAGGAAAAATTTTGCACAACAATCCACCATTTAGTCTATAAGAAATTTTGTAATTTTTAGGGCATTCTCAGTAAAAGGGGCAGAATTCATCATGCGACATCAAAATCAGTTTGGAGGCAGATATAAAGGCTTATTGAAGCCTAAATGTGGAAAAAACAAGTTTGAAAAGATTATGTTGTATTTTGAAGTCATTTAACTAATTTTTGCTTTGGTTTTTAGTTCCAGATCGGGCATCAAAATCAGTTATCTTTTCAACCAAAATATCTGAGATATTTTTTGTATTTGGGAGGCCAAATGATGAAGATTTGATTCACCAATTGACGGGAGAGATCAAAGAGATGTTTTTAACCTGTTGTGAAGGTTTTCCAAGTGGATAGATGTCATGTTTTGATCATATCTCAGAATTAACTCTTCTCCTATATCTTTCTTTCCCTCATCTATTGTAAGGTTGGTTCCAGTCTTTGGAGAAAAACCAGTCTCTACTGTGATACCATGTTTTGGATCCAGTTTTGATGTGTTCCCATACTGTGATACCACATTCTTTTTCAAAAAATTTATCTTGTATGAATAGTAGTAGGAAGATAAATACGACTAGTTCTAATATGTTAGGTATTTTCATGTCATGATTTCATGCATTTGATTGTATTGTTTCAAGGAAATGAATAAAAATGAGCAAGAATTTTGTTAGTTTCTTTCTGATTCTCGTCTCTCGTCTCAGTGAACTTTCAATTATTTATTATCTTTGAACAAAGAGCCTAGGTCATAGTTGTAGTCCCTTAAGGCTGCATGTTGTTTCATTGTTGCCTATAACTCGAGGAGTTATGTAAATGCTTTAGAGAAATAGCAGGGTTGCAAGTTTATTGAGGGTGATATCATGTAAGAATGAGATTTAGACTGAACATGAATGTCCATTTACAAGGTGAATGGATAGGTCATATATCTGAATATATGAATAAGTATTAGGTATCTATATGTATGTGATTAATTCATGGAGTTTCCTAATAGATAAGGCACTAATCAGTTCTAGGATCACTTGTTCATGCTAGTACATATTAGGGGTTTTGTTGAATTCAAAATTATTAAGAAGTTTTTTTCCTTTTTATGTTGAAGAGCTAAAAGGTCTAACCCTCACTCAGCTTGTGAATTTCATAGAGTTTCACTTAGCTACTAAATATTTATGTTATTGCATAAGCTAATAGAAGAAATAAGGGTTGCTTCTACAATTATTAGGTTCAGATTTATATTTAAATTGCACTGGTGCCATATCTCAGAACATCAAGGTTAACACACTTAGGTCTTGTAGAGCCTAAAGTGAAGAAGGAGTTATGCCTTATAGTTGGCCCAAGATTGCAATCAAGTGTACCTATCATAGGAAGTTGCTAGCCTTAGATGCATTGGTTTGGTTTCTTGGTTAATATTAAAATCGTTAAATCAGGAGCCAACACACATTATGCCTCCTTTAAATTCATAAAGGGAATTTTCATCATTTGACAGCCATTCTAACCAATTACTAGTAGGCTTGATTGGTTAGAAGGTTAATTTCAAGGTTTTCCAAAAAAATGCTAAAATTGCCAAAAAAATTATCAGCAACTTTTATTGCAAAATGCAATTTTTGCACTAACTATTCCTATAAATTAACCAAGTGATTTTCAGTAACACATAGGATCTACATAAGGTGTAATGACTCTCAAAACACTTATTGAGTCAACTTACTAATAAAAATAACACAAAAAGAAAAATCATCAGGACTAAGGCAACTTGGGTTTATAGGTGACCTCTTGTTCCTTGAACTTAAAAAAAAGGATTAGCTTATTACCATAAAAAAAAAATTTCAAAATGAGGTGTATGATCACCCCTTTACCTTGTATCATGAGTCTTCATCATTGGATGAGATGACATATTGAGTTGGCACAGTCAAAGATCGTTACCCTATGGCATTTAGTGACTCTTAGGGATGATTTGGTTCAGTGTGCTTGAGAATGTTCAAGCACTAAATAGTATGGGATGAGCTTTGGGATAGTGTTTACTGAGCCACTTAGAGCTAATGGAATAGAAAATTTGATCCAACAATGAATGGTGAGAAAGAATTGGCAGTTGGCAGCTTTATACTAGGCAACAATACATGTTTTAGCATCACTCGAGATGGCATCACAAAATCAAAATTGAATAAGATCCCCAAAAAGTGAGAGAGGTTATTGTAGGTCTCTATAGCATGGTGCTATAGCACCCATAATCACATGCATACCTTGTACAACCTCAAAGATATGCCCCATCAAAGATATCTGCCCTATGACATTTAGTGACTCTTACAGATGATTCAGTTTGATGTGTTGGTCTCAGATTGGTTTTGACAATTGAGTGTCAACACACTTAACAAATTTTCATATAAAATCTAAGTACACTATATATGCTAAGCCACAATATGTTTCAAGCCAAAATTCCAATAGGTGTTGAGTGACTTAAGGTGCTGAGTGATCTATATGTGCCAAGTCACAATCGATGCCGAGCAAGCCAAAATGCTACATGTGTCGAGCAAGCCATAATGCTACATGTGCTGAGCAAGCCAAAATGCTACATGTGCTGAGAAAGCCAGAATGCTACATGTGCCAAGCAAGCTAGAATCATACATGTGTTGAGCACTAGTAATCCAGTATGTGTCAAGTAACACAGCATCAACATATGAGTTTGTGCCCTCACAAACTTAGATGTAGACCATTTTTGGATGAATCTCAAAGGATTTTAGAGATAAGTTCAAACCTTTTTTTTTACCTATGCAATCAACATGCAGCCAATAAAAAAAGTGGTGATTACATGCAACCAATAGTATAAATCCAAGGATTCGAGCGAGAAAAATTAGTTTGTGGATTCATTTGAAACCCTAAGTCTTTGAAGCCTTTATTAGAAGCAAAGACCCCTCAATTTGAAGTTGTTAAGAAGATGAATAATTGAGGTAAGTGAATTGTAAAATAGGGCAAATAGCAGGGGTGTCAAAGATTTAGTGATTTGATCAACATTGCATATTCAGTTGATTAGAAGAGAGCAAGGGCATCAAATAGATATCAGATCTTAGAGGATCAAGATTAGAGAGAGTAGATCAAGCACATGGATTTAGCAATCAAGGATTGTAAGCTATTAGTTTTATTAAATTAATACTCTCTAGCAATTGTATTAGAAAGAAAATCCTATGTTGATAGGTTAGCTTAACAGCTAGGTTGTAGAACCTTTGACAAGGTGATAAAATCCTTTAACAGGGTGACACTTCATGTAAAGTGTTTGTAAATCTTTTAAACAGGTCACTATTGATACAATGCAAAGCCTTTAATAGGGTAGGCCTTTAATAGGGTAGACCATTAGAAGTGCTCAAACATTATTGCTACAGTGATATTTTGTGGGTATCATCCCCATCCCATTTATACCTTCTCATTTTGGATGGTTTCTGGGTTACCGAATTTGGTGTTATGCGTTTTGATGCATGTGTTTACTTTATGCTTAACTGATATGTTTACATACATGCAATTTATTTTTAGTTAAATGTTTTTAAGGTTAAAGTGTGATACTTTTGATTCACCCCCCCTCTTAGAAGTATTCTTCCCATTTGATTATTCCAACAATTGGTATCAGAGCTAAGCTCTCACAAGAAGGAGCCTTACAACTTGGAGTAAAAATTTGGAAATGGATGTCTACAAAATTGGGAAGATTATAGAGAATCAAGCAATTGACACACAACTTACTCTACATGCTTTGGAAAAAGCTAGAGGAGAACTAAGAAAATCCTTAAAGAAAAGAAAAGAAATTGCCATAGCTGAGAATGACACATGGTACAAGGAGATTCACACCTCAAATCTATTTTAAAATGGAATTTCCAAAGAGTTTGATGTAGAAATAGTAGCCCTGATGGAGAAGAATAGAGCTCAAGCAGAAGAAATCAGAATACTCAAGCTTGAACAAGAATCACAAGCCATGATTCTTTGTGAAGTAAATGAATAGAAGAAAAGAGCCATTGAAGACAAGGTTATGATAGAAGATGACAAAATAAATCTTACCAATAGACTGGAGGAAAAAAAAATTGAGTTTGAAAGAATCTCTAACATGCAGCTAGACAACCTTAAGCCAGAAGATGAATGCACATCATGAGCTGAATATGAAATACACTGAGATCTCTACAGTAAAGATGCAAAATTAAAAATTAAAAAATGACTTGAAAAGAGAAAAGGAAGTTGCAGAGAGCTTCAACAAACCTAATGATGCAATCAAGTACTTTGAGTAACTACTAAAATCACATAGGGCAACTAATGGCACTTCAAGACTTGGTTACACTAGCACTGAATAAGGAGAATCATCCAAGAGTGTTGAGGAAAGGAGTAACAAAGCTAAGAAAATTAAACCTACTTGTCATTTATATGGTAAAAAGGGACATACTTCTAATATATGCAGGAGCAAGAATATCCATTAGCATGACAACCCTAAGAATGCAAGTTATTTTCATAAGTACGAAAAGCAAAGGCATCAAGCACTTAACTATAGAACTAGGACTATAAGAACACCAAAATTTGAAGGTCACTACTACAATTGCAAGAAGTATGGACATAGAGCTTTTGAGTGCAAATCAAAGCCTAAATGGACACCTAATCATCTTGCAAAGGGAAATAATCATGGACATCACTACAATTAGGACTACAACACCAGGTATAGTTGTCACTACTGTCAAGAATATGGACACATTCCTAAAAATTATATAAGGACACATTTTAGAGGGAAATATAGTAGATGGTTGAGTCAAACCACATGTTTTAGTTGCTTGAAGACTTGTCATATTAGTAGGAATTTTCCAACAAGGTCAAAGGCACCCAAGTTAGAAGTCAAAAAGGAAAAGAAAAGGTAGATGTTGAACATATCAAAGGAGAAATGAACAAGATGTGGAAAAAGAAAGATGATGTAACTACATCAAATGAAGGGATCACTTCACCTAACAGGTCAAGTGATCACACTTCATCAAACTAAGAAAGTGAAGGCATAAGGGACTGATTTACAAAGCTTTATCATATATCAGTTCCTAAATGAGATATTATTGAAAACAAGAGAATAGTATGATTAGAGATGCAAAGTTAAAATATAAAGTCTTCACTAGTGTTTCCAAGTTATCTTTTGATGTCGACTAAATGTCAGTGCATGTTGAGTAGTTAGTTGCGACTGAGTTGATAGTTGATGTCATGTTAGGGAATTCCAAAGGAAGTTGAGTTATATTGAAATCTTCAAGAGTTGAGTGTATAGCTATATATGCACTAATCATTTAATGTTATGTTTTGAAGAGTATAAGGTCAATTTTTCAATCATTTGTCATCATTAAAGAAGAGTGCAAAAGTGATTGATGAACAACATTGAACATTTTGCATGGATTTTAACAAGATCAAGCACCGTTTTCATCGATCTAAGGTATTCTTTAAGTGCAAGGTTGTGCAGTTATAAAGTTTATTATCTTTTAAAACCCTAGACTTACAAAATGGCATACATTTCTAAAAACCTCAAGGAAAAGGAAGGTCACGAGGTTCAATTGGTTAGAAACAAGGTTAAACAACCCAATTTTAGGCCAACTCCAGAGGTAGCCTATAAAAATGACCCTTTCGGCAGACTCTCCATTATTTCGCCCAAACTCATTGTTAGGTGTTTTACAACTATTGAGTAATAGAGGGCCTCGATACCAATATGATAATACTTATACAACCTAAGGACTCGCCATTTCCTATTTTTAGTTACACATGCACACGATTTGGATCCAACATTAACAAAACTAGGAATGGTTTTCATCTCTTTAGGTATTGCAAAACCAAGGTGGGTATACCTAAGGGATGACTCAATTTGACTTTTGTTGTATGTAAACTATCTTAGTTTCATTCTAATTGTCATCCTCAATCCATAAACATATAGCTAATTGTGACATTTTAAACAGAATACATCCCATTCAATAGATTTGGTCTTCAAGTTTTCTGTAGATCTACAAGTATTCTTTATAACAGTGGCTAACTATGGCTAGAATATTTCATGCAAACTAGTATTGACCAAATTTGAAGATCTTCAAGAAATACAAGTAAAATTGATTGAAATTTTTCATTTGATACCCATTTATGATCTATTTCTCTTTCAACTAAGCCAATCTAACCAGTGCCTAATCCAATAGGGTTTAGAGTCTACTACAAATCTATAGATCTAATTTTTTTCATTACAAAAAATATTAGCAGTAATTCTTACTAGAATCCATCATTTAAAATATCCTTCTCATTACTTAGGGCAACCTTATCCAATTCATCAAAGCATTTACCCAATTCATTGAATTAATAGCAGTGGTGAACAGATATACAGCCTGAAGGATTGCATTCAATTGCTAAAGTTTTTTACTCATACAACATCAAGATAACTAAGTAACCCAAAGGAGACAAAATTCAGAAAGAACTAATATGGGGATAGCTCATAATTTGTATTCATTTTCTTTGAAAATTGTATACATTTTGTAGAAAACTCCAAATGACCATACGAAGAAACATAGAGATCATTTTGTATTAATGTATTCCCATAAACTAATAGAGAAAATACATCATAAAGCTTTTTCAAATTACTTGGCCCAATAAAAAACTAAGTATCACTAAATACTTTAGAAATCAGACCATCCTGCACCCTTGGAATCTCAATTATATAATGTGAGATGCAACAAGCTTCAGGCTAAGAGAAATTGATAGGTGTCCTTTACAAGAGATAATTATATACACCTATCAAAAAATGACAAAAATGTGGGTAATAGAAGGTGTCTAGATCAAAACATTCCTTTGGGTGGATCTGCTTCTATCACATCTTATATTGTTGTTGATTTGGCTGCTATTATGATTCCTCTGTGTATGCAACTTCCAAGCTAGCCAATGATGAAATTTCTTCTAAGGATTGCAAGTTAGTCTCCACTGGTGGGTTTTCAACATCTTTATCTTGTTCAGTCAAAGTAACTTCTACTTTTCAATCTTCTTTGGTTGTGTCAGTGTTCTATGGGCCCAAGCATGCAACTAAAAGTGATTGATCATTCTTGTCTTCTTCTTCCTATTGGCCTTGTGTAGTGATGGTGTCAATGATTTGGATCTCATCCCCCTACACCTCATCACTGTCAGTTTCTATTTCCTCAAACTTTTCCTTAGGGGCTATTTCTACCACCCACTTGTCAAACAGTGTATCATCTGGCCAATTGAATTGCAAAATATCACTCTTCCTCTTGAGCACATACTTAGCCTCATTATTAATAGTAACCAATTTTTTTTTTCAAAGAATCAAAGAATATTTGGGCTTTCACTATTTCTTGAGTTATTATGGCCCACCATGGATGCCCTATTTCATTGATAACTTAATTCATTCTTTAAAAAAAAAAATCATTCGGCTCCTTAGCCCATTCATCTTTATTTTTCAAATAATCCCTCTTATCTACAACACAAGGAAACAAACTAAACTTTTGGCTCTTGTACTTATCTAAGTAGCTAACTATTATTCTTTGCAAATGAAATCTCTTATTGTCAAAGTTAGTAAGATCAGAGACAATATCAAAAGATTTCTCACTTTGATCACAGGAGGTTTTTATAATAGAATAACATAAAAATGTCATCTCCTTCCTCCTTCTTATCCATTTATTCACAATAGGCTTCAAATCCTCATCACTTGCTTTCATTTCATCCCAGATACTAATCACCTTGGTCAACTGATCATAAACTAGTGGCCATTCAATTTTGTTCCCCAAATATGTGAGAACCTTTCTTAATTTATCTTCATATTTCACATTCATCTCCACATGTAAGGCCCACAGGTTATTCTTTTCTTCTTCAAAGTCCTCAGTAGTGTAATACTTTGACCTTTGGGGTGTATTTGGTACTTCAATGAGGGCAGTGGATTTAAAAAGTTCAATTTGGGGGTGAGGGTATGTTATTCTTGGCCTAGTGGACCTCCCCATTAGTTTATTCTCAAGGTCAATTCTCCTTTTTACATCCTTATTGTAGGCATCCACCACTGCCTCATACTTGCTCTACAACTCAATCATTTCTTTTTCCTCCCTCTCTGTAGTAGCCAAGGCAAATTGAGAGTAATCTACATTCATATGGGCTACCTGTACATGTGAGATATCGACAACTCTCCTCATGATGATATTCCTTGTTAGTCTGGAATCATCAAGCTGTGATGGAACAGCCCTAGATCCTCTTCTAAATGACCACATGATAAGAGCAGCTTGGTCATTACTAAATGCAGTTCCCAAGAACTCTTTTTTATTTTGATCTTGCATTCCCAAATTATTTGACACGAAATTGAAAATTAAGGCATCAAAAATGTCCCAATTAGGAAATATTAAAATATTTCCAGCCTTTACCATCTATCTCCCTTCTTTAGGGGTTATATTTTGGAACTCTTGAATCATTTGTTCCTTTATTTGATTTTGAATGGAGGCTTCATCCATTTCTGGCTGCCTTGTTTTCACATTCTTACATCTTTCCTCAAAATTGTTCATGTTTGCCCTCCAAGAAAATTGGTGGAATGCCCTAGATTTTACAAAACTGTCATTAGAAACAAATAGGATCCAATTCCCTTCAAGTGAAATTTTCTACAGTCAACTCAAAACTTAGCATAGGGGGCTCCTGAGGGTTCCCTTCATCAATCTCTACTTGGGTGAAAAAAACTCCCCCTTGTGATCCAATTTGTTCAATTTTCTCATCAATGAGTTGCTCCTCCTCAATTCTCATGGGGGTTTGGGAAGGTGAGTAACTCTCATCATGAGGTTCCTCTTCCCTTATTATCTTTCTCCTCTTAGGAGAAGGTTCATGAGGCCTTTCTTCAAAAATAGCACTAGTAGACTCAACTATCTATTTTCCTTTATCCACAATGGGCCTTTGATCTTGAATGATAACATATTTTGGATTCCTTTGAACCATTAATGGACCTGCCCCTAAATTGGGAGTAAAGCCCAATCTCCTCATTATTTCCTTGGCCTTATCTGGAAAAGAATTAATGAAATATTTCTTCTTCTCATTCATTACCTCCATTATTTTAGGGAATGTATTCATAAGCTTATTAATTTTATCTGCATTAGTTACAACATTACTTAGAGGGGTGTAATCTTCATCGAAACAATTAATAAAATTCAAGACTTTTGAATAGACTCTCCATTTTTCTTTCTTTGTCTCTTGCTCCTGTAAAGAGTACTCATTCCTTATTACATCTTCAAGGAAATAAAAATCATGTTCAACTAGATGAAGCTTGATCCTATGCCTAAGATCCCAATTAAAGAAACCCTTTGCATTACAAAAATGAGTGAGGGATACAACCATGTTATGTTGATCCAAAAATTTGTAAAGGGAAACCCATCCTTTGTTATCACAAACTAGTGGGCTATTGTGCATGTGGGAAAAATTGATCCCGTCCCCTTTTTTTGCAAAAAATCTTCTTCTACTCCTCTGAAATACCATAAGAATTTAGCTACTCCTACCATTAGGGGCACTTGGTAAGGTAGTACATGTGGTGTTCCTTTGAATCAATAAATTCTTATAACAATTGAAACTGAATATAGGATGATGTCTCCCCAATTATGTGAAAATTTTAAATTGTGGGGTTTATCCATAGGCTTAATAAGGTGTTTTAGTGCCTTAGGGATCCTAAGATTGTCCCTTAATATGGGGCACCTCAGTTTGGAGGTGAAGTATCTATCAAATCTAACAAATCTAGCATTTTTTGCTTCCCCAGTCATATCTGCAGTCCATAATTGAATCGGCAATGCTTCCCCTTCTTGTTCTCTATTTAAAACCATTTCTTTACCAAAGTATGTAACCCACATAAACAAAAACATATGCATCAATAGAGAGTAATGGCCCCAAGCCTTCTCCACTTTTCCCTTAGTGATCCCAACCAATCCACTATGAATATCATCAGCCAAGTAAGAAGAAAAATAAAAAATTATTTCCACACCAAAAGAGGAGATTTGAGTAAGCATATAAATGAAACTCATAGGGATAAAATCTTCTTCACCCTCTCCAAAAACTCAGCACAAGGTCCATTATATCTGTACTACCCTGGCATTGAAGCATGTTTTCTTGAAAGGTTCCTTAGAGGATGATGTTATTGATGGTAGGGTTCCAATTCTGCCAATGTGGGCTTTTAGTGCACCTTGTCTAACTATATCCTTCTTAGATATATATTATTTTTCTAAATCTTCCAAATTAATGGGCACATTTTACCTAGTGAGAGGTCCCAAATGAAAAAATTCTCTAATCTCTTCTAGACAGATGGTGATTAGAATTTCACCATCTATTCTTCTCACCACCTTAGTGGCCTTATCATAGTTCTTTGCCATGGCCTCAAGGAGATCATAATCCATAAAAAAATTAGGGACCACTAGCTTTCCTAGGTAAAAATTCCATATATTGGCATGTGGGGCAAACAGTTTCCTTTTCGCAAACCATTTCTTGAACAAATTTAAACCAATTTGCGAGGTATGAGCATCCTAGACCCAATTACCCTTATCAAACAATCTATCTGATATCCTCAACCTAGGGTTTAATGAGGTCAACATCTTAACTTGTATTGTCTTGACAGTAGACTCAGGAAGCAACTCAAGCAAATCATCATGTACGTTTCTATCCAAATAATTTTCTTGTCCTGAAAATTCCTTCTTTGGAGGCATCTTTGATTATGATTTGCAGAACTAAAAACACTTATAGGGATTGCAGTAAAAATACTTACTTGAATTTTGCTCTAGTTCTCTCTGTATTTTTGCAAATTTTTCACAAGAAAACTCTTTCACAATCTTACTAATTTCAGCATGATCTTCTCAGTAATTGCTTTTGCTCAGAAAAGGTTCAAAAATTTTGTTCACGTAAGATGGAAATGCAAAAATCTTCTATATTATACTCTATTTTTCCTCACACATGAAGCTTTCATGTCTAATTAATAGACTGAGTGGCACCACCTTCTATGTTCAAATTTGCACCATCAATCTTTAAAAATCCTACAATCAAGGGATGTGGAAAAAGACAACTTGGCATTCCACCTGACCAGTTGGCCAGTCAATCCAATGAGAACTGACCACGTACACAGCTATTTCCATGATGGCATTTCAATCTAGACCCACTGGTGATTGAGGACACATGTCAATAGGTCGCTACCTCACAATACATATCCTTTGAGCAACTCTTCATGGTGAAATAGCGACGACCCTCGATTTGAAATGAAGTCAAAGGTAAAGAAATTGCACAAAGTACCCTAAAGAGTGGTAGGTCCCATACTCACTATGTCACATAGAGTAAACAACTCACAACTTCCCATAGTGAGATAGTGAGGATTGTTGATTCAAGCTTGGTCTAATGATTAGAATCCCTTATATGATTTATTAATGGGGTGTGCGTCCGAGGCACTGATGACGCAAGAAATTATGCATTGCTGGAAACAAACAAAACCTTTCTTTTATCCTAGTCACCTTTCCATGTTGCTTGAGGTCCCACCATGTGTTCATTTCATGAAACCTCGCTATGTGACTAATGGTGAGATGTCAAAAATTTCAGATAGTGAGGTAGTGAGATTCGGTGACTTTAACAAAACTCAATGTCAAAAGAATAAAAACCAATCAAATCACCAATGCCCTTATTAACTACTTCTGACAATAGCAGTTATTACTCACCATGCCACTTGGACCAATTATGGTCACCACGAAACTTGAAGGCCACTGTGTCTTTGATTTACCAACTACTCACTACTTTGCTAACAGTGAGATGCTTAGTTTTTTTGATAGCAAGGTAGTGAGGCATCAAAAAAAACTTTATTCTGGCACCACTTTCTTGCTACTTTTTACTAGGTCCCTTTTATTTCCTGACAGGACTAACAAGGTGTATGTGACTAAAAATTCTATCATAACACAAATCTCTGACCACCGTACCTTCATTTTACGGTCCCATTCTTTTAAAATTTACAATGCTCGCTACTTCGCTATGCATAAAAAGTGCACATCTTTTTATAGCGAGATAGCAATAACTGTAGATCTTTCCAAATCAGATGGTGAGGAACATGAGAGAAAAGGCTACCCGAGGGCATGAAACAAATAAAAATAAAAAATGAAAATAGAATATCCACCAAAGTTCTTTTTTTTTTAAAGATTTCATGCCTGAAAAAATTAAAAGGAATGAGACATAGGGTTTTAACAAAAATTTTCAATGCTAACAAATCTAGATGACCAAAGACCATAAACCCTATTCACCATTAATGGATACAAATCAAAAAACTTAAACTTGGACAAAGGAAAACCTTATGGGAAAAACTAGACGAATAGTGGCTCTATCTAGGGACATTGAATTCTCTAGATTCAAATGAGGGCTCAGAATTTCTAGGAGAAGTAGACCAACCGGGCTCCCTACAAACTAACCACCACAAAGAGAACAACACACACAAGAAAACTATGCACAGGAAACTATACAGAGACAAAATGATTTACAAATATAATTAAAAACCCTAAAATACTATTCATGGAAAAATAAGGTATTTTAGTAGAAATACCTCTTCAAGAACTATTCATGTACTAGCAATTCCAGAATGTTGTCTAATAAATCTTTAAGAATATAGGATTTTTCTCCCCATGAATTTGAAATCAGATAAGGACCTAACTAGATAGGATCAAATTTACCATGGTTTCCTTTGTCCTTAATTCTGGCATTCCACATTAATACTAGATCTCCATCTTCAAACTTTTTGCTTACTTTCCTTTTATCATAGAGTGTCTTAACTTGTAGTTGTAACCTTTGGTTCTTGAGAGATGCTTCTTTTCTAGTCTCTGCTAATCCTACAAGTTCATCCAACCTTTCTTGGATGTCATCAGTAATATCTTCATCATATAATTGAATGTGATTGTAGAGTCCTAGAAAGTTATTCTGAGGCATCCTGGCCTAAATTCCATATACTAGATCAAATGATGCCACACCAATAGCCTTTTTAACAATCACCCTATCAGCCCATATGGATAATTCCAATTTAGAATCCTAGGCTTTCTTATTATCATCCAATGTCCTTTTTATTATTTTCAACAAAATCTTATTTGTGGATTCAGCTTGTTCATTCCCTTATGGATGATATGGGGAAGATGTTGATCTAGTAATTCCATATTTGTCACAATTTTTTTGTATTCTTCAAACCTAAAGCATATTGCGTTATCTATTACAATCTTCTGAGGACAACCAAATCTAGAATTAATTTTATTCAGCAAGAAATTGTTGACAACTTTACTTGTTGCATTTCTTATGGGGATAGCCTCTACCCACTTTGTAAAGTAATCAGTAGAAATTAGAATCCAAGAATAGCTAGTGCTATATTTGGGAGAGACTTCACCTATGAAATCCATACCCCATTGTTGAAAAGGTGCCTGAACCTCAACTGGCTTTAATGGAGTATTACTTGAGAATTTTAGTTTTCTAGCAAATCTTTGGGAGGCATCACATTTTCCAATCATGATTTGGGCATTCTTGAAAAGAGAGGGCCACCAAAATCCAACTCTCATCACCTTATGTGCAGTGGTCTTGGCCATATAGTGTCCTCCACAAACTCTATTGTGAATTTCATTTAAAACTTCTTTTGCCTTTTCTTAATCAATACATGTCAGTAACACTCCCTCAAAATTTATCCACCATAGATGGCTTGCAATTTAGTACTCCTCTTTTCATTTTTAGTCAAATGTGAAGGAGCTTCCATGTGTTGAAGATAATAGATAACATTAACATACCAATCACAATGATCCATGTCACATAAGTCAGATCTGAGGTCATCAACTACCACATTTATCTGATTAGCATCCAAATTAGATTCAGCCATGACTTTAGCCAAACCTTGACCTCTTACCAACTTACTTATTTGTATTTCAATATTAAATTCTTGGATCCTATTGATCCATCTACATCTTCTCCTTGAAACTTCTTGCTAAGAAAATATGCCTTTGACAATAGCATCAGGCACAAATGTGATGACAATAGCACATATCAAGTAGCATCTGAAAGCCTTAACAACCTTTATTAAAGCACATGCCTATTTCTCATTTATCTCATATTTCAATTCAATAGGCTACAATGAATTACTAAAAAAAGCAATAGGTTGTTCACATCCTTCTTAATTTTTCCACAATAAGACTATGGCTACAATGTGAAAGGATGCAAAAGAAAAAATGTGCATTGGCTTTGTGTAATCTAGGGTTCTAAGGAATAGGGCATTTTTTATGGTAGTCTTAATATCTTGAAATGATTATGAAGGTTTTCAATTCTAGTCAATAGTAGCTCCTTTTTTTAGCATTTTGGAAATAGGTCTACTAATTTCATCAAAGTTTGTAACAAACCTCCTCAGAAAATTCACTTGCCCAAAGAGAGACTATATTCCTTTCACATTTTTTGGCTTAGGCACCTTATCAATTAATTCCACTCTTTTAGGGTCTATCTTTACACCATCCTTAGACACTATATGTCCTAATAACCTACCTTATGTCACCCCAAATGTACATTTATTTGGGTTCAATGATACTCCATATTCCAAGGCTTTGATTAAAAAAAATCTCCAAATGCCTACAGTGATCCTCAACCTTCTTAGAATAGGCTATATGATCATCTTGGTATACCACCATAAATTTGTTGATATACTCATGAAATGCCACATCCATAGCTCTTTGGAAAGTAGCTCCTGCATTAATCTAGCCAAATGGCATCCTTACATATACATAGGTTCCCCATGGGGTTGTGAAGGCTGTCTTAAATTGTTCATTTTCCTTTACTAGGACTTGATTGTACCTAGAGAAACCATCCATCATGGACATTAGCTCAAAACTAGTTACTTATTGCAACATGGCTTCCATATTTGGTAATCCATAATTATCCTTCAAGGATTCAATGTTCAAATTCATGAAATCCACACATAATCTCATGTTTCCATTTTTCTTTCTGATAGGTACCAAATTTGAAACCTAGGTGGAATGTCTAATTGGTTTGATTATCCCACCATCCCTTAACTTCATCAACTCCTCTTGCATTTTGGGAGCTAAGGTAGGGTTTACTGGTCTTTGTTTTTGTCTAAAAGGTTTTCCATTATCCTTTAGTGGTATGACATGTTGAAATAGATCTTCCCTATAAGCCTTAAGGTCATCATATGCCCATGCAAAAACATGTCTATAATTCCTAAGCAAGTCAATCAATGGTTTTTTAATTTTAGTAGGCAGATTTTTGCCAATATAAACTTTCTTAGGAGCTTGATTAGTACCAAGGTTTATCTCTTCTAATTCTTGAGGCTTGGGGTCCTTAACTCCTGGTTTTACTCTATCTTGTTTATCAAAAATATTTTCCAAAACCACTAACCCCTTTGGAACCTTATTGGTTTTCAACTAGATAATCTTCTAGCCAAAAATGGTTTCCTTACCATCTATAGTTTTAATTAAATCATTGTAATCCATTTCATGACCATGGTATTTATCTTTATTTAACAAAAAATTTACAATGTCTTTGTCATCTTCAAAGACTTGCCAATTTTCAATATTGTCAGGCATCGAAGGTCTTCTTTGTACTTCAATTTGAGAGATTCCTGCAAATGATATCTCCTTAGGTTTGATGGATACATTTGCTAATAAGTCAACCATCTTATTTTGAGTTCTATCCCTCCATGATATACCAAATGCTTCAAAGAATTCAATCTAATCCCACACAGCATTTCTATACTATTTCAGCCTTTTGTTCTTAGAAGCATATGTTCCCCTTACTTGTGAGATAATCAATTCTGAATCACCTATAACATGTAACTTCTTGATCCCATAATGTGTAGCCACTTTCAATCCTAATAGCAAGGCTTCATACTCAGCTATGTTGTTGGTGCATGAGAAGATTAAGGTAAAAGAGTATCTAAAAGTGTTTTTCTTAGGAGATACAAAAACTACCCCTACTCCTGCACCTTCCTTAGAACTATCCCCATCAAAGAAATTTGTCCATGAATTTGGTGAATTCATACAACACTCAACTTCATGTTCAATTATAGTATGAAAACTCTCAACTTCTTGGATAATCAATTCAGCTTTGAATGCATTCACACTAGTGTCTAAAAAGTAGGTACCAACTTTGTTAATTTCTTCACCCAAGATGTGACTAACCCTTGGCTCTCTATCTACTTTTATAGCTCTATCACCTATTTCAAGTTTGCATAAGTTAAGTCACATTGTAGGCTACCTCCCATAGTAGCACTCCATTTTCTAGAAAGCAACATTCCATAGTGTAGAGGCATGTCAACTACAAGGACTGACATGGTCAACTCTACTTCAGGATATGCGGCTAGTTTAAATGTCAAAGCATTTATAGTACCTATGATTGGGACTTCCCTAGCATCCATACATCTACATCTGCCCTGCTTAGTGTCTGCTTTCAATCCTAAGGCTTCCATTACTTTGAAAGGCATTATGGTGTTAGAGGCTCCTGAGTCTATCATGCAATTTTTTAGGATCTTTCCTTTTGTAATTAGATTGAGAAAGAATGGGTCAATATCTTCTATGTATACTACTGGTGAGTCATCCAAGAACATTTGAGGAATTTGGGACATGATACCACTATCCTCTATTACTAAGGGAGTTTGCTGATTAACACTTTGTTCTACATTGTTATTGCTAGTTCCTATCCTTTCAAACCATGAGAAGGCTTTATTCTTATGCTCTTCAATTCTAAAGAGTTCAAAAAAAGGTACCTTAATAGTAATTTGGGACAACATGGATATCATATCAACTGGCTTAGAGATAGTGGGTTTAACAATCATACCTGGAGTAGGAGCCTTCTAAGCAGCAGGGATTATTATTTGCTTGGAATTATTAGACCCTAATCCCTTCTCTTGCACAATTGCTTTTGATGTCTCATTGGCTTAGAATTTCACTTTCTTCTTAGGTTCCCACTTCGTACTTTTAACATCTTTAACCTTGACAATCTATGTATTAGTGTTCTTTTCTTCATCCTTCATCTTGCAAGTGATGTCTTTTATTAATATACCAGAAGGCTTTCTAGCTTCATTATTAACTATTCTATTTCTCGAATTATAATTACTATTCACTTGGCAAATCATTTCTGTAGTGATCCTATCAATTTATTCTTTGGAAAGCATTCTTAAACTTACATGACCCACTTGAAAAGATGTAACACATACTTGATTATCATCATAGCCTTCATTGTTTGAAAAAACTTGTTGATGATGTAATTGATAAGCAATTTTCTTATTTTCCAAATTACTTTATGTTTCTTCTAATTAGAATCAACATAGTCACTACACATGCTTAGCATATTACAACTTACATCATGACTCTTTTCTTCTTTCTCCTCCTCAGTTTGTAAACCGTGATCAGAAACAAATGACTAAGCAATTGCATAATATTCTGCTAAAAGGGGTGATTGACAAATAATGCACCATGGTACATTATCATTCATATTTACTGAACTTCTTTGTAGAGGGTTTGGTGTACCCTTTTCCTTTACATTTTCAGTCTAGTTAGGGATTGGCTTGCCATCCTTCCATTGGGTAGTATAAGGGTAATTCTGCATTCTAGGCTATCTATTGAGATTGCTATTATTCACAAGGGTTTTCTCAACAACATTTGGCTTATTGAAACTAGCGGGATTCATCTTTTTAAACAACTCCAACACTTGGCCTATTGTAGGTTCTTCTAACTTTTTTCCTATAGCAGTTTTATCACCCTCCCTTTTCTTACTATTCTTGGGATTAAAAAGCTTTAGATCATCCCTCCTACCTAGTTTGCTAGATGCCTTCCTATTATTCTTTATATTTACTACAACCCCTTAGGCATCCCTTAAAGTTTTAGGATCCTTATCCCTTAATTTGTTAGCCATTTTTCTATAAAAAACATTAAAATACATTGTGAGACAAATATCCTCATTCAACCTCATAACCTGAAACAATTTGTACATACCTTTCTGGAATCTCACATTGAAGTCGAATGCAGACTCATTAGGATTCTTCTTGATATTGTTGAATTCATTTAACATGAATCTAGCATTAGTGTTGTCTCCATATTTTTCTTTGAATAACTTCTCCAAATAATTTTGTGTGCTAATACTGTCATCAGGTAGTCTTCTGAACCAATCTCTTGCATCCTCAGTTAGTGAATGCACAAACAACTTCATGACCACATCTTTATGTTCAACTTCATAATCATTTAACATGTCTATGAAGATTCTCAAATGTTCTTCACCAGTAATAGCATTATTTCCAGAAAACTTAACCACTTTATCTCTTAAATCAAAAGATATGTGATGTATAGCACTAGGAATACTTATGAATGATATTTGTCTATACTTTTCCATGTATACAAGTTTCTCTTGGAAACCAAGAAAATTTGAGGTACTTGCTATGTTAACTTGGTTTAGAGGAACACTTTGGGATTGTTGAGGTTGGACAATAGGAGCCTGAGTATAGGTGGTGCATGATGAGGCAGGAGCAGACAAAGATATTCCTTGAACTAAAACTATTGGTCCAGAAGGAGGTACAAAAGCTGAGGCTGGGACAGATAAATTTTTCAATGAGGCTAATGTAGAATTAGTCTTAAGGAACTAGATTTACCTCCTAGTTTTTATAGCTTGGGCATCATTTTCCACCTTTTCAAGTTCTTTTGCAAGATCTTCCTTTTCCTTTCTAGCCTTCTCCAGATCTAGATCTAATTTTGACATAAAAGGTTTCATGGGTTTTCTTGGTTGAGCTTGAGGTTCATCTATCTAGACTCTTATAGCTTTACCTTTTCCTTTGTCTATAACTTTCATAATGTGGTCTACAGTATTTACTTGGATAGGTTTATAATCTTGGACTTGAGCAATAATTGGTTCTTGCTTTTGATTCAAGTATTTTTCTTGTTCTTGAACTTTAGCTCTCAGACTGTCTACATCTCCAAATACATTAGTATGGAGAGTTGTGGTACTCTCTTCTAACTTTTTGTTCTTTCATTTCAAGGCAGCCCTCCATCTTAGTAGAGCATCTCTTTCTATTATAGCATCCAAGGTGGCTTCCTCCTTTTCTTTTTCAAGGTGAACATGCTTAGCTTCTTCTTTAGCAACCTACTTCTTCAAAAATCCTATCTTTGAGTGTACCTCTGCATGATCTATAGAAGTAGCTTCTGAATCAATAGGGTCATCCAGATCTATAACATTTGGTTCTTTATATGGGACCATTTTATGATTAGAGGGATCTCTCCAAAAGAATTCTTGAGTCCTAACCTACGATGCATTTCAGCTATGAGATCTAGTCTAGGGGATATATTCCCTACTAGTGACATATATTTATCTTAATATGCTCTTTCATTTGGTACTAGGGTAGTAAATATCCCTCCTAAGAGTCTTGTGGTTTCTGATTCAGAGCTGAGTGAAGAAGACTCTCTCCCTATCATTGGTTGATATTGGGAATTGATGGATACACTACCTCTAGGTTTCCAGGTGGGATTTGGATCTATCCTTTTCTTATTTAGGTTATTTCTACCACCTTTTGGTAAATCAGTATACATTGGTTCATCAGGATGAGCTCTTGTGTAAGCTCTTGTGTTTTTTCTTTTGTCAACCATTTCACTATATACTAAATAAGCACTAGCTTCAAAACCTTGACTTAGTCACCACCTTTTTCTTGGAAAAATACACAATTATAATTACTCCTAACTTTGAGGAAAAACACAAGTAGATGTAGAAATATTTGATAAACATGGACCAATTAATAATATTGTATGACTGCAACTCTTGCTTGTTAGATAAGACACTTGGAGATCTTGGATATGTCAGTGTGCCACTGTGGTATTTTGGGCTATTCTTTCTTTCTTTTTAAATTCTCAAGGTTTTTCACTAAAATATCCCCATATAACCAAGGGAAAAACTTTGATAACCTGACACATATGTACACAATAGGACCAAAGAAACTGAGTACATTTCACAAATGTGTTGGACAACTCCCCAGTAGAGTTTCCATTTTGTTGGGGTTTTACAACTACTGAGTAATAAAGGGCCTAATACCAATATGATAATACTTATGCAACCTAAGAACTAGCCATTTCCTATTTTTAGTTACACATGCACACCATTTGGATCCAACATTAACAAAACTAGGAATGGTTTTCTTCTCTTTAGGCTCTGCAAAACCAAGGTGGGTATACTTAAGGGATGACTCAATCTGACTATTATTGTATGCAAACTATCTTAGTCTCATTCTAATTCTCATCCTCAATCCATAAATATATAGCTAATTGTGACATTTTAAATAGAATACATCCCATTCAAAAGATTTGGTCATAAAGTCTTCTATAGATCTGCAAGTATTCTTTGCAACAATGGCTAACTATGGCTAGAATATTTCATGCAAACAAGTATTGACCAACTTTGAAGATCTTCAGGAAATAAAAGTAAAATTGATTGAAAAATTGCATTTGATACCCATTTATGATCTATTTCTCTTTGAGCTAAACTAATCTGATCAGTGCCTAATCCAATAGGGTTTAGAGTCTACTAAAAATATATAGATCTAATTTTTTGCATTACAACAAATATTATCAGTAGCTCTTATTGGAATCCATCATTCAAAATATCCTTCTTATTACTTATAAAAACCTTATCCAATTTATCAAAGCATTTATTCAATTCATTGAATTAATAGCAGTGGTGAATAGATATACAACCTAAAGCATTGCATTCAATTGCACAAGTTTTTTGCTCATACAACATCAAGATAACTAAGTAACCCAAAGGAGACAAAATTCAAAAAGAACTGATATGGGGATAGCTCATAATTTGTATTCATTTTCTTTGAAAATTGTATGCATTTTGCAGCAAACTTAGAATGACCATAGGGAGAAACACAGAGATCATTCCATATTAATGTATTTCCATAAACTAGCAGAGAAAATACATCATAAAGCTTGTTCAAATTATTTGGACCAAAGAGAAACTAAGTATCACTAACAATATTAGAAATTGGACCATCCTCCAGCCTTGGAATCTCACTTATATAAGATGTAACAAGCTTTATGCTAAGAGAAATTGAGAGGTGTTCGTTACAAGAGATAATTACATACACCTATCACAAAATTAAAAAAATGTGGGTAATAGAAGATGTCTAGATCAAAACATTCCTTTTGGTGGGTCTGCTTCTATCACATCTTATATTGTTGTTGATTTTCTTACTATTCTGATTCCTCCGTGTATCCAACTGCCAAGTTCGCCAATGATGAAATTTGTTCTGATGATTGCAAGTTAGTCTCCACCGATGGGTTTTCACCATCTTTATCTTTTACAGTGGGAGTAACTTCTACTTTTCCCTCTTCTTTGGCTGTGTCAGTGTCTTGTAGACCCAGGCCTACAACTGAAAGTGATTGATCATTCTTTTCTTCTTCTTCCTATTGGCCTTGTATAGTGATGGTGTCAATGATTTGGATCTCATCCCCCTACACCTCATCACTATTAGTTTCTATTTCCTCAAACTATTCCTTAGGGGCTATTTTTGCCATCCACTTGTCAAACAGTGTATCATTTGGCCAAGTGAATTACAAAATATCACTCTGCCTCTTGAGCACATACATAACCTCATTATTAATAGTAACAAAATTTTGGTTCAAAGAATCAAAGAATATTTGGACTTTCACTATTTCTTAAGTTGTTTTGGCCCACCATGCATGCCATGTTTCATTGATAACTTAATTCATTCTTAAACAAAATAAATCATCTAGCTCCTTAGCCCATTCATCTTTATTTTTCAAATTATCCTTCTTATCTAGGACACAAGGAAAAAAACTAAACTTTTTGCTCTTGTACTTATCTAAGTAGCCAACTATTATTCTTTGCAAATGAAATCTATTATTGTCAAAGTTAGTAAGATTAGAAACAATATCAAAAGTTTTCTCAATTTGATCACAAGAGGTTTTTATAATAGAATAACATAAAATTGTCATCTCCTTCCTCCTTCTTATCCACTTATTCACAATAGGCTTCAAAACCTCATCACTTGGCCTTTCTTAATTTATCTTCATATTTCACATTCAACTCCACATGTAAGGCCCACAATTTATTCTTTTCTTCTTCAAAGTCCTTAGCAATGTAATACTCTGGCCTTTTGGGTGTATCTAGTACTTCTATGAGGGGGGTGGATATAAAAGGTTCAATTGGGGGGCGAGGGCATGTTATTCTTGGCCTATTGGACCTCCCCATCAGTTTATTCTCAAGCTCAATTCTCTTTTTTTACTCCTTATTGTATGCATCCACCACTGCCTCATACTTGCTCTACAACTCAATCATTTATTTTTCCTCCCTCTCTATAGTAGCTAAGGAAAATATAGAGTAATCTACATTCATATGGGCTGCTTGTACATGTGAGGTATCAACAACTCTCCTCAAAATGATATTCCCTATTAGTCTGGAATCATCAAGCTATGATAGAACAGCCATGGCCCATGGATCCTCTTCTCAATGACCACATGACAAGAGTAGGTTGGTCATTACTAAATGCAGTTCTCAAGAACTCTTTTTTATTTTGATCTTGCAATCCCAAATTATTTGACACATAATTGAAAATTAAGGCATTAGCAATGTCCCAATTGGGCAATAATAAAATATTTTTGGCCTTTACCATATGTCTCCCTTCTTTAGGGGTTATATTTTGGAACTCTTGAATCATTTTTTCATTTATTTTATTTTGAATGGAGGTTTCATCCATTTATGGATGCTCTGTTTTCACATTGTTACATCTTTCCTCAAAATTGTTCATGTTTGCCCTGCAAGAAAATTGGTCGAAAGCCCTAGATTTTACAAAACTATCATCAGACAAAAATTGCTGATTGGCTTGTTCCAAAATAGGATCCAATTTCCTTCCCTTGAAATCTACTACACTCAACTCAAAACTTGGCACATGGGGCTCTTGAGGGTTCCCTTCATCAATCTCTGATTGGGTAACAAAAACTCCCCCTTGTGATCCAATTTTGTTCAATTTTCTCATCAATGAGTTGCTCCTCCTCAATTCTCATGGGGATTTGGGAAGGTGAGTAACTCTCATCATGAGGTTCCTCTTCCCTTATTATCTTTCTCCTCTTAGGAGAAGGTTTAGGAAGCCTCTCTTCAAAAACAACACTAGTAGAATCAACTATCTATTTTCCTTTATCCACAATGGGCCTTTGACATTGAATGAAAATATATTCTTGCATCCTTTGAACCATTAATGGACTTGCCCCTATATTGGGAGTAAATCCCAATCTCCTCATTATTTCTTTGGCCTTATCTAGAAAATAATTAATGAAATATTGCTTTTTCTCATTCATTACCTCCATTATTTCATGGAATGTATTCATAAGCTTATTAATTTTATCTACAGTAGTTACAACATTACTTAAAGGGTAGTAATCTTCATCAAAATAATTAATAAAATTTAAAACTTTTGAATAGACTCTCCATTTTTCTTTCTTTGTCTCTTGCTCATGCAGAGAGTACTCATTCCTTATTACATCTTCATGGAAATAAAAATCATGTTCAACTAGATGAAGCTTAATACTATGCCTAAGAGTAGAATTAAAGAAACCCTCTACATCACAAAAATGAAGGTGGGATACAACCATCTTATACTAATCCAAAAATTTCTAAAGGGAAACCCTTCCTTCCTTAGTTATCACAAACTGGTGGGCTATTGTGCAAGTGGGAAAAATTGATGACATCCCCCTTTTGTACAAAATTTTTTTTCTATTCCTCCCATCTACCATAAGAATTCAGCTATTGCTACCTTTAGGGGCACCTGGTAAGGTAGTACATGGGGTGTTCCTTTGAATCCATAAATTCTTATAATAGTTGAAACTAAATATGGGATGATGTCTCCCCAATTATGTGAAACTTTCAAATTGTGGGGTTTATCCATAGGCCTAATAAGGTGCATTAGTGCCTTAGGGATCCTAAGATTGTCCCTTAATATGAGGCATCTCATTTTGGAGGTGAAGTATCTATCAAATCTAACAAAACTATCATTTTTTGCTTCCCCAGTCATATTTGCACTCCATAATTGAACTGGAAATGCTTCCCCTTCTTGTTCTCTATTTAAAACCATTTCTTTACCAAAGTATGTAACCCCCTTAAATAGAAACATATGCATCAATAAAGAGTAATCGCCCGAAGCCTTCTCCACTTTTCCCTTAATGATCCCAACCAATCCACTATGAATCTCATGAGCCAAGTAAGAAGCAAAATCTAAAATTATTTCCACACCAAAAGAGGAGATTTGAGTAATCATATACATAAAACTCACAGGGATAAAATCTTCTTCACCCTCTCCAAAAAGTTGGGACAAGGTCCTTTTTATCTCTACTGTCTTGGCATTGAAGCATGTTTTCTTGAAAGGTTCTTTAGAGGATGATGTTATTGTTGTAAGGGTTCCAATTCTGCTAATATGGGCCTTCAGTGCACCTTGTCTAACTATATCCTTCTTAGACCTAGTGAGAGGTCCCAAATGAAAAACTTCTCTGATCTCTTCTAGACTGATGGTCATTAGAATTTCACCATCTATTCTTCTCACCACCTTAGTGGCTTGATCATAGTTCTTTGCTACAGCCTCCAGGAGATCATAATCCATAAACACACTAGGGACCACTAGCTTGCCTAGGTTAAAATTCCATCTATTGGCATGTGGGGCAAATAGTTTCCTTTTCGCAAACCATTTCTTGAACAAATTTAAACCAACTTGCGAGGTATGAGCATCCTAGACCTAATTACCCTTATCAAAAAATCAATTTGGTATCCTCAGCCTAGGGTTTAATGAGGTCAACTTCTTAACTTGTATTGTCTCGACAGTAGACTCAGGAAGCAACTCAAGCAAATCATCATGTACATTTCTCTCAAAATAATTTTCCTGACCTAAAAATCCTTTCTTTAGAGGCATCTTCAATTGTGATTTTCAAAACTAAAAGCACTTACAGGGATTGCAGTAAAACTAATTACTTGAATTCCGCTCTAGTTCTGTCTATATTTTTCCAAATTTTTTGCAAGCAAACTATTTCACAATCTTACCAATTTCAAAATGATCTTCTTAGTAATTGCTTTTGCTCAAAAAAAGGTTCAAAATTTTTGTTCACATAAGATGGAAATGCGAAAATCTTCTGTATTATACTCTATTTTTCCTCACACATGAAGCTTTCATGTCTAATTAATACAAAAAGTGGCACCACCTTAAACATTCAACTTTGCGTCATCGATCTTTAAAAATCCTACAATCAAGGGATGTAGAAAAGGACAACTTAGCAGTCCACTTGACAAGTTGGCTAGTCAATCCAATGAGAACTAACCACGTACAGAGCTCTTTCCTTGATGGCATTTCTATCTAGACCCACTGGTGACTGAGGACACGTATCAATAGGTTGCTACGTCACTATACATATCCTTCGAGCAACTCTTCATGGCGAAATAGTGATGACCATTGATCTAAAATCAAATGAAAGGTAAGGAAAGTGCACAAAGTACCCTAAAGAGTGGTGGATCCTATACTTCTTATGTCGTATAGAGTAAACAACTCACAACTTCCCATAGTGAGATAGTGAGGATCATTGATTCAAGCTTGATCTAACAATTAGAATCCCTTATATGCTTTATGAATAGGGCATGGGTCTAGGGCACTGACGACACAACAAATTCTGCACTACTAGCAACAAAAAAAAAAACTTTCTTTAATCCTAGTCACCTTTCCACATTGCTTGAAGTCACACCATGTGTTCATTTCATGGCACCTCGCTATGTCGCTAATGACAAGATGCTAAAAAAATTCAATAGCAAGGTAGTGAGCTCTAATGACTTTAACAAAACTAGACACCAAAAGAATAAAAACCAATCAAATTACCAATGCCCTTATTAACTACTTCTGACAATAGCAGTTATTACTCACCATGCCACTTCAACCAATTACAGTCACTAAGAAACTTGAAGGCCACCATGTCTTTGATTTATCGACTACTCTCTACTTAACTAACGGTGAGATGCTTAGTTTTTTCAATAGCGAGGTAGCGAGGCATCAAAAAAACCTTTATTCCAGCACTACTTTCTAGCTACTTTTTACTGGGTCCCTTTTCCTACTTGACAGTACTAACAAGGTGTATGTGACTAAAAAATTTGTCGTAACACAAATCCCCAACCACCGTACCTTCATTTTATAGTCCCATTCTTTTAAAAAATTTGATGCTCGCTACTTCATTATGCATAAAAAGTGCACATCTTTCTATAGCGAGATAGCAATAACTGTAGATCTTTCCAAATCAAATAGTGAGGAACATGAGAGAACAGGCTACCTAAGGGCATGAAACAAATAAAAATAAAAATGAAAATAGAATATTCACCCAAGTTCTTTTTTTAAAAAGATTTTTCCCCTAATAAATTTCAAATGAATGAGACATAGGGTTTTAAAAAATATTTTCAGTGCTAACAAATCTGGATGACCAAAGACCATAAACCCTATTCACCATTAACGGATACAAACCGAAAAACTTAAACCTAGACAAAGGAAAACCTTATGCAAAAAACTAGACCAACAATCATAATGGTACAAGATGTTAGGAAATGTTACAATTGCAAGGTAGGAGCAATAGGAGACCTAGAGATTTTTCAAGTATATGATAAACTGTGTGATAATGGAATGTTGAAGGAATAATTTCAAATAGTTGAGAAAAAGGGTTTAACCCATGCCCTAGTTTTCCCCACAATTTTCAAAATAGAATTGATAAGAATGGTCCTAAGTAGAATACATAATGGTTTCTTATGGCTAGAAGGAGGACCCATCAAGATAATGAAGAGAATTGTGCATAGTGTTACAAGTTTTCCAACCCTAGATTGGTACAAGACCCTGCAAAGTGATTCCAAGGAAGCTACTAAAAACAACACTAGGGCTAAATGGACCAAAAGGGGCATGACTATTGATACTATCACAAATCCCCTTCTAGATTTTCTAGTGAGAGTCATATCTCACAAGTTCTATCAATCAAGAAAATTGAATAGTGTTCCTTGCATTATTGTGAATGTGGCTTACATTCTTGTCAAGAAATATCATAAATATGATCTAGCAGAATTGTTGTTATAGAAGATCATGGAGAATTTGGGAGCAATTAGAAGATCAAAAGGTGCTCAGTGTAAGTTCGGATTAGTCCTAGTCTGCATATTTTTCTATGTTTTGTAAGAATTTCCCTTTGTTGGAAAAGTTAATTGGAAATCAAACAAGTCAGCTATTATTCAAATCATTAAGTACATTGAGCAAATGGGAGACATCTTTGAAGCTCAAATGACAAGTTACTTTGAGTATTTCAAGAACTCCATGAAACAAAGGCTTAGGATACTAGTTTCCTTAGTGGAACAACACATCAATGACATTTGTTTCTTAGTTGATATTGATTTTACTTATCTCCAAGAAGTAGTTTCAAGGGTTAGATGACTAAGACCATTGGGATATGAGCTAGACATTAATGTAGCATCAACAAAAATCACAGTATTGCTTGTAGAGGAAATTGATAAGACTGCCAAACCTTTTGGAACATATGATGTTGTGAAATCCAAGGTTGAAATGGAGAAGAGGAAGGATAAATTGGTGAGGAAACTAAAGAAGAAATTTGGAGAAGGAATTGAAGGGGTTGTTGAAGAAGAAGAAGACAAAGATAAGAGTGAAGAATATGAATAGGGGCAAGGCCCACTACAAATTAGACAAGGCTTAGGTGAGAATGAAGAAGACAATGAAGGTTCCAAGGAAGAAGAAGTTGAGGAAGCAGCAGCTCAAGTTGAGCCCAAGAAGAGAAAGGCAAAAGCTCAACCTAAAGCAAAGAAGGTTACAAAGACAATCCAAGCACAGACAACTATACTAGTAACAAGAGCCTCAAATCAAAAAGAAAAGGAACAAGTCAAAGAGAAGAAGAAGGCTATTGAGAAAACTGGTGTAGTGTAGAAGAAATCAAGGAAGAAATATATTGCATGACTAGAATCTGATGATGAGAAAAGAACAGAATTAGAAGACATCAGCCAATTTAGAGTGGTAAGCCATGTTCCAAAGTCCAATATTAATAAAGTCTATAATAATCTTAGAAAGAATGCATATTTTTCTAAATTAAAAAGTATTGATTTCAATAAATTAAGTAGAGAGGATCAAAATAAAGTAGAAGAATCAATATATGCCATGATGGCTGAATTCAAGAATACTCCTCTTGAATTGGACAATACAATGCCCACTGAGTTGTATGAAATTAATGAAAATAAGTGGCATCCTTGTTTTGAAAATGGAAAAGGAAATAAGAGAATCCACATTGGCACAAGTGATGCCAGAATTGACTAGAGGTCAAATTACTAAGGAAAATAAGAAACATGGGGGAAAGTTTAAACCAAAATATAGAGCCTTTTGTATTTTGTAAAAAAAAATTGAAGAAGTTGTAAATAAATCCACAAGATTGTGGAAGTCAATATATAACTTGACTACTAACAAGGATGGAGAAGAAGAGGGATAGAACGCTAAAGAAGATGATAATGAAGATAAGGCAGAGGCTAGTGAGAAGGAGAAGGTAGAGAAACAAAATGAGGATAAGAAAATCAAAAAAGGAGAAGAAGAGAAGAAAGAGGAATAAGAAAAGGAAAAAGGAGAAGAAGAGGAGACACAAAGAGGAGATGAAATGGCAACAATTGATCAACAATAGCAGCAAGAAGAATAGAGTGTGCAAGACACATAATTGCCACCTCCTAGCCCTCCACATGTCATCACGACATTTTAGTTACCATAACTATGAAAGATGTTCCTAACAAATCTTTTCATAACATAAATCCACTGACTACAGAGGATCTCAAAAAGATCCTTGACCAATCCACTCAATAGGCTAAGTTATGTACAAATCTAGTATTGGTTAGTGTGGATGAGTTGCAAAAGGTAGTAGCTAACTTAATTAGAGATAAGGTGAATCCACAAGAATCATCTTCTATTATCTCTACAATTACTAGTGCTCAACTTCTAATGCTTCCATTACCATTTCCAATAGTTGACACATCAGGAATAGTTGATAGAATGTAGTAGAAGCCCTCTATAGAAGAAGAAAAAGATACATCAACAAAGCAAACAAGATAGACTGATACATCTAATCCTACAATACAAACTGAAGGTACAACCTAATTGATTGTAATTGATCTAGGGAGATCAGATGAAGATAAGGACACACCAAAGGAAGAGGAGTAGGCTATCATACAAACATTGGTTAATCTACCAACTAATGGCATTCCTACACAAGTCCTTGAGAAGCCAAGCACTAATGCAATTCAATTGCAAATCTCTACACCAAGATCAAGTTCTACTAAGGTTACAAGGGTACTTCACTATGGAGATCCTAAATTAGATGAAGAAATAGAGATACCAAAATTTGATTATGCAACCATGAGCCTTGAACAAATAAAAATCATGCAGTAGGCATTGGAAAGGAAAAAGAATCAAGAGATACTCAGGAAAGAGTGTAAATAGAAGCAAGCATTACATGAAATTAAGTACATTTTTTTGAATGCCTTCATCTTGCAAACACCTGATGAAACTAAGTCAATATTGGAACAATTGTTAGATATTGTAAAACAGGTCACAAATGAAGACTAGGAAACCAATGTAAAAATTATGGAATGGTCTGAGAAGAAATTCCAATGAAAATTAAATGATAAAATATCAAGTGATATAACACTTTCACAAGTTGAATTGGTGAAGAAGATTGAAAAAAAAAAGACTGTACTCGAGAATGTATTCTCATTATACAAAAAGTTGTGTGACTTCTCATATTTCACACAACAGACAAGCCAAAGGATACTGAGCTTGGAGAGAAATATAAAAATTTCTAGCATGCACCTACCAAAAGATCCAACTCAAAGTGAGAAGCATTTTTCTCAAATGCTTTACACACAAAAAGAATTAGTTGTGTTGATAGCTGAAGAGGCCACTATTAAGGCCAAACTAATGCATATACAATCTTCCATTACCCCACATCTAGAAGTACTCCATAAAGAAAAAGCCTTTACAGAGATTGTTCTAAAGAAAGATCTTAATCTTTCTACTTTAGATAGACTTGTTCATCTTGCACTAGAGACTGTCATCCAACATAAATCATTGGAAATTTCTTTGAGAATTGGGATGTTTCTCTCAAGATGATTATGGAGGTAACTAGTACATTTTTGGCAAAATATGATCTTAACCCTTAGTACTATTTAACATCAGTGTCAAAAAGGGGGAGATATAATAAAGGGGGAGAAACAATAACAAGGGTAAAGACATAATGTACAAATAGAAAGGGAGAGATATAATATTTTGGGGGAGTTGTAAATAAGAATGGAAGGTAGTACAAAAAGTAGAAACAGGGCAAAGGAAAAGAGTATCAGATACATTAGCATGAGACAAATCCAGCATAGACAAATTCAGCACAAGAATTTTGGGTATAGGAATGGAAATCATGCATCAACTCAGGGGGAGTTATAATATTTTTGATGTATATTGTTCTTTACAAAATTTTGAACAAGTTTCTAAAATTTTGCACATATGTTGAAGAAGAGTAAATGATGTACTCATAAGATCAAGTATAATGCTTACTTAAGTGCTTTTGACACTCATGTCAAAGGGGGAGATTGTTGGTCTCAGATTAGTTACAAATTGAGTGTCAACACACTTAACTAATTTTCATATAAAAGTCGAGTACACTATATATTCCAAGCCACAGTGTGTGCAAAGTTAGAATTCCAATAGGTGTCGAGTGATTTCAGATGTTAAGCATGATACAGGTGCCAAGTGATCTATATGTGCTAAGTCAAAATTGATGCTGAGCAAGCTAGAATGCTACATGTGCCAAGTAAGCTAGAATGCTACATGTGCCAAGCACTAGTAATCCAGTACACACTGAGTAACGTAGAATAAACATATGAGTTTGTGCCTTCTCAAAGTCAAGTGCCAACTATTTTTGGATGAATCTCGAAGGATTTTAGAGATAAGTTCAAATCTTTTCTTTTACCTATGCAATCAGCATGCAACCAATAAGAAAAGTGGATATTGCATACAACCAATAGGATAAATCCAACGATTTGAGTGAGAAAAATTAGTTCATGAATTCATTTCAAACCCTAAGTCTTCAAAGCCTTTATAATATGGCAAAGATCCATTGATTTGAAGTTTCCAAGTAGATGAATAATTGAGGTAAGTGAATTGTAAAATAGGGCAAGCAATAGGATTGTTAAAGACTTAGTGAATAGATCAGCATTGCATATTCAGTTGATCATAACAGAGCAAGGGCATCGAATATATATCAGATCTTAAAGCATCAAGATCAAAGAGAGTAGATCAAGTGCCTAAATTTAGAAATCAAGGATTGTAAGCTATCAGGTTTATTAAACAAATACTTTCTAGCAATTATATTAGAAAGAAAATTCTATGTTGATAGGTTAGCTTAACAGCTAGGTTGTAGAAACTTTGACAAGGTGATAAAATCCTTTAATAGGGTGACACTTCATGTAATGTGTTTGTAAATCCTATAAATAGGTCACTATTGATATAGTGTAAAGCCTTTAATAGGGCATACCATCAGAAGTGGTCAAACATTATGGCTATAGTGATATTTTGTGGGTATCATCCCACCCGATTTTTACCTTCTCATTTTGGAGGGTTTCTGGGTTACCAAATTTGGTGTTATTTATTTTGATGCATGTGTTTACTTTATGTCTAACTGATATTTTTACATGCATGCAATTTATTTTCAATTAATTTTTTTTAAGGTTAAAGTTTGATACTTCTAATTCATCCACCCTCTTAGAAGTATTATTCCCATTTGATTATTCCAACATGACGTGCTCGAGAATGTTTGAGTGCTAAATGGGATGGGAGGAGCTTGGGTCTAGTGTTTACTTGACTACTCAAAGCTAATAGAATATATAGTTCAATCCCAGAATGAATGGTGAGGGAGATTCAATAGTTGGCAACTTTGTAGTGGCCAATACTACAAGTTTTAGCATCACTTGAGATGGCATAACAAAACCAAACTAGAATAAGATCTCCAAAAGAAGAGAGAGTTTATTGTAGGTTTCTAAAACATGGTCCTATAACACCTAGAATCACATCCATAGCTTGCAAAAGCTCTAAGACATACCCCAAGAAAGATTGCTGCCCTATGACATTTAGTGACTCTTAGGGACGATTCAATTTGGCATGGCTAAGAATGTTTGAGAACTAAAATGGATAGTAGGAGCTTCAAGCTAGTGTTTACCAAGCAATCCAAAGCTAATAGAATAGATAGTTAGATCCCATGATGAAAGGTGAGAGAGATTTGGTAGTTAGCAACTTTGTACTAGCCAACAAAACAAGTTTCAACATCACCCAAGATGGTGTCACAAAATCAAAACAAAATAAGATCTCAAAAAAGTGAGAGAGGTTATTGTAGGTCTCTGCAAAATAGTCCTATAGCACCTACAGTCAAATTCATACCTCACACAAGCTCTGAGATAAACCCCACCAAAGATCGTTGTCTTATGGCATTTAGTGACTCTTAGGGATGTTTTGGATCGACGTGCCTAAGAATGTTTGAGCATTCAAAAGGCTAGGAAAAGCTTAGGGCTATGATTTACCCACCCACTTAAAGCTAACAGAGATAGTTCGATACCATGATGAATGGTGAGAGAGATTTGATAGTTGGCAACTTTGTACTAGCAAACACTATAAGTTTTAGCATCACCCGAGATGGGATCACAAAATAAAAATAAAATAAGATCTCCAAAATGTAAAAGAGGTTATTTTAGGTCTCTGCAACATGGTCCTATAGCATCTAGAATTGTATCCATATCTTAAATGAGCTTTGAGATATGCCATGTTAAAGATCACTGCCCTATGGCACTTAGTGACTCTTAGGGACAATTCAGTTCGACATGTCACAGAATGTTTGAGTGCTCAACAAGTTGGGAAGAACTTGGGGATAGGGTTTCCCTAGCCATTTAGAGAAAATGGAATAGATAGTTCAATCTTATAACAAATAGTAAGAGAGATTTGGTAGTTGGCAACATTGTACCGGCCAACACTACAAGTTTCAGCATTACCCGAGATGGGGTCACAAAATCAAAATGGAATAAGATCTTCAAAAAGTGAGAGAGATTATTCTAGATCTCTACAACACGGTCTTATAGCACCCAGAATTGCATCCATACCTCACACAAGCTTTGAGATATGCCCCATCAAAAATCATTTCCCTATGGCATTTAGTGACTCTTAGGGACATTTCAGTTTAGCATACTTGAGAACATTCAAGTGCTCAATAGGATAGGACAATCTTGGTGCTATGGTTTACCTAGCCACTCAAAGTTAAGGGAATACACAGTTTGACATCATAATGAACAGTGAGGAAAATTCGATAATTGGCAACTTTGTATTGGCCAACACTACAAGTTTCAACATCACCTGAGATTGGGTAAAAAATTCAAAAGAGAATAAGACCTCTAAAAAGTGAGAGAGGTTATTGTAGGTCTCTACAACATGATCCTATAACACTTAGAATTGCATCCATACCTTACACAAGCTTGAAAATATGCCCTGTCAAATATTGTTGTCTTATGGTACTTAGTGACTCGTAGGAATGATTTTGTTCGACATGCTAGAGAATGTTCAAGTGCTTAATAGGATAGGAGACACCTAGGGTTAGGGTTTACTTGGACACCTAGAGCTAATGGAATTGATAGTTCTATCCCGCAATGAATGGTGAGGGAGATTCGATAGTTGGCAACTTTATACAAACCAACACTATAAGTTTCAGCATCATTTGAGATGGGGTTGCAAAATCAAAATAGAATAAGATCTCCAAAAAGAAAGAGAGGTTATTTTAGGTCTCTATAATATGGTCCTATAGCACCTAGAATCACATCCATACCTCAGACGAGCTTTGTGATACACCCCATCAAATATTGTTGTCCTATGACATTTAGTGACTCTTAGGTATGTTTTGGTTCAATGTGCCTTATAATTTTCAAGCATTCAATGAGATAGGATGAGCTTGGGCCTATGGTTTTTCCAGCCACCTAGAGCTAATAGAATAGATAGGTTGATCCCATGATGAATGATGATGAAGATTCAGTAGTTAGAAAATTTGTACTAGCCAACACTACAAGTTTAAGAATCACTAGAGATGGGGTCAGAAAATCAAAACATAATAAGATCTCCAAAAAATGAGAGAGGTTATTTTACTTCACAACATGGTCTTATAGCACCTAGAATCACATCCATACCTCACATGAGTTTCAAGGTATACCCCATCAAAGATCATTGCCCTATGGCATTTAGTGACTCTTAGGGATGTTTCAAATTTGCGGCTAGGGTTTACTAGATCACTTGAAGCTAACAGAATAGACAATTCAATCCCATGATAAATGGTGAGGGAGATTGGGCAGTTGGCAACTTTGTACTAGCCAACACTACAAGTTTTAGCATCACCCGAGATGGGGCTACAAAATAAAAATGGAATAAGATCTCCAAAAAGTGAGAGAGATTATTGTAGGTCTCCACAACATAGTCATATAGCACCTAAAATCATACCCATACCTTGCACGAGCTCTGAGATATGCCCCATCAAAGATTGCTGCCCTGTGGCACTTATTGACTTTTAGGGATGATTTGGTTTGGTGTGCTAGAGAAAGTTTGAGTGCTCAATGAGATAGGATGAGCTTGGAGCTAGGTTTTACCTAACCATCCAAAGCTAATGGAATAGATATTTTGACCTTGCAATGAACGATTATGAAGATTCAATAGTTGGGAACTTTGTACTGGCCAACACTACAAGTTTCACCATCACTTGAGATGGGTTCAAAAATCAAAATGAAATAAGATCTCCAAAAATTCAGAGTGGTTACTATAGGTCTCCACAACATGGTCCTATAGAACCTAGAATCACATCTATATCTTGCACGAGCTCTAAGATATGCCTTGTCAAAGATCACTTCCCTATGGCATCTAGTGACTCTTAGGGACATTTTAGTTTGACATGCCCAATAATGTTTAAGCACTCAAAAAGATTGGATAAGCTTAGGGATAGGATTTACCCAACCACTCAAAGCTAAAGGAATAGATAGCTCGATCCCATGATGAATGGTGAGAGAGATATGAGCAAGATATGTTTGCCTACGTCACTTTGTGCAAGATATGAGAAAAAGTTGCTAATTAGGCAAAATTGAGCTTTTTTGATTTTTTGGTCAAGTTAGCCTAGCATTAGGTGTTTTTAGTTGTTTTTTAATAGTTTGGAACCTTTTCCATGTCCTAGAAGTGAAATCTAGTGAACTTTACAAAAGTTACACTTTTTGTACAAAAATTACAAAAGTTTTAAAAGTTGCTTAAAAATGCAAATCTGATTGGAAACCTTCTAACCTTCAAAAATATGTTTCTCATGCTCATATACCAAAGCATGGATAGTTACAACTTCAAAAAATTCCATTTACAACTTTTTTGTAAAAATTGCAAAAGTTGCTCAAGTGACTTTTTGAGGAACATTGCAACTTTTGAGCAATTTTTGCTCTTTACATATTTAGGTCAAATAGGTCCATCTAGTACTATTCTAGGACCCTATTTAAAATTCCTATGACCTATTAGGTAACCAAATACCTTAGTTTCCTATGAATATTGAAAGGCAATGAATAAGCAATTGGCTACCAGCTACAGATATTTAAAACACATTAAAAATAATATATATTATTCTTTCAGGAAAAACGAGGTATCAATTCTAAAAATAAATTTGAAATGATTCCTATCAATGGCATGGCCAAGAACTACCTTTTTAATATATTTACCAATAGTTGGCCTCACTCCCCATGCCTTCTCATTCCTATGGAGGAAAGCTTAATATACAAAGGAATATATATATAGAGGAATTGCAACTACATCTATTAAATATACAAAGGAAGATATAGAAAACTTGCTTAATAAAGAGATTAATCTAAGACAAAGGACATTTCAGAAGAAAATTGTTATCAAGTAGTGTTATCCATGGTATGGAAATTACTTAGGATGAAGAGACAAAACCTACAGCTATTGGGAAAGAGTGCACATGTACATAGGCACACAATTTTCAAATAGAGAAGTAACAAGTGCTATAGAATTATCAATAGAGCAATGTGAAGTGAAGTCTCAAATTGGCTCATTAGTAGGAAAAGAATCTGATCACATACTTCATTCTAGCACCATAGATGTTTCGATTAGAAATGCCTATTCATCAATGGCCTTGCATTTACAAGACTTGGGAAGCCAAGATACTCAAGTTGGGCATGATCTCTCAAAGTTCTCATTGAAATATGTTAATGATCTTAATTGAACAACAAAAAGCTCATGACACCTTTAAATGGAGACTTGAGTTTAAATGGAGATTGTCAATTCCCAAACATGTTCTACTCAAGTTGATGACTGGTGTAGGGGCACCCATTCTAGACTCATCAAAGAAGGTACCTGAGGATCCTAGATAGTTCACTTAGGATAGGTTTTGATGCAGTAGTGCACAATGGAAGCTTCTGAAAGGCAGGTCACTAGGCAATTAGACAAGGTTGGAATCCTTCAAATTTCCCAAAAAAGAGGGTTTAGTGCTAGAACACTTATCACAAGCATCAATAATGAATTTATCACAGGTTATCACAACCCAAACAAGGCAGGGAACCTAATCACTAGGTTTTCCTAAGTTCAAAACAACAAAAACATAAGGATTCTCCAAAAGCCTAATAAGGGAACATAGCCCCAAACATGAATAAAAAGAGAACAATCACCATGTAATAGAAGGGAAAAACTACAAGTTGTGTCACCTTTTAGGCTGACATATCATAACAACTAACTTTCAGTATTTATATCTAAAAGTAAAATAAAAATCAAACATACGATCTAGATAAATTTATTCTAGCTATGTTATATATGGTTTCACACTTTTCCAATTGGAAATATCTATTAAATGCATGTTTTATACGAGTTTGTGTCCAACTACTAAAAAAATAAAGTTATTTTAGAAAAGTGGCATTTCAATAACTCTTACTAATTTTTATGATTTTTTTTAATAATATATAAAAACCATTTTATAGAGCCCAGCGTCAAGAATATTCTCATATAGATTTGATAGTTTTTTAACTAGATATAGTATATTGTAATTAAAAAATTCTAGAAGAAAAAAATTTAACACTCAAAAAGATGTCAATTTTGAGAAAGAAAAAATAGTAAATCATATTTAAAAAGTTAAAAATTATATGGCATTCTAGAGGAGAGTGTCCTCTTCTAGATAGTATAATTTTTCTCTTGGTTAGAATAGATTTGTTTTTAAAAATGTGATGATAGATGAAAACTATCAATTTTAGGTGAGTTGAAATTTGAATCATCATAAAAGAGAAAATATAAGTCCAAAGCTTGTTTTTTTTTTTCATTGTTCTAGCTATATATGTTACCTATAACATAGTATGAGATCAAAGGGAAATATGTTTATTTCCATATAGTTTTGTGGTGGACACTAGACCCCTAATTTTTAGTGTTTTTTAGTTGCTAAAAACTTAGCTATATAAAAATTCAAAAAACATATCGATTCTTATTCCAAATAATTATTAAAATTTAAAATCCTAAACTTTATCCATTTCTACACATTTCATTAGTTTACTTCATTTTCAAATTCAAAATAATAATACCAATTTTATGTCATTGAAGGTAAACATGTATACTTTTGTTAGCATTTTCCTTTACAAAAGGGTGACAAAGGTTTGTGTTTTTACCCAGAATACAAACACACCTTAGACCTATTAAGGTCTATATATAGTAGATAAAGTGATTCTCTTGTGTCCAAACAACAATAATATGTAGTTACAATAGCCTTCCACTGAAAAGGCTAGGAGCCCTTCAAACTATAAATTGAACATAATATGGAAAAAATTCACATGAAGACACAATTTAAAGTGAGATTCAAACACCCTTTTAGGACAAATAAAACATATGTAAACATCACAAACTGGAAGAGACAAGAAGCCACTAATATAACAACATTTGGAAAGTGTTGATAGGCTTAATTAGGCTATAGTTACACTACAGGAACCCTTTCACATGTGCTAATCTACAAAACAATTATTGGAACATCTAGGGGAATGTGAAACAAGTCTAATTCCAAATTTATAGACCTTGGATCACTTTGGGTAAAATGTTATAGTGACTATGGTTAAATGTTGGGTGGTGCATGTATGGAGCCATACACCTAGGGTATGGTGGAAAAATTCATTCCTTGCTTGGTCATCTATAAAACCTAAAAAATCATGAAGTACACTAATAGGGCTTGCATCCCACCAAGGGGCATCAAATTCCAATGGTGGAAAGTGCCAAAACAACAAGCCCCTAGGTGAAACCCTTAGTTTAATGTTGATTTCTAGGCACCTTTAACAAAACTTGAATAACTTACAAACTGCCAGGGATCAAAACATCAAACCAAATGTAAATGAAAGGTAACTCACTCCTCTAACTCTTGGGTCATTGGCACATGTCCCAATGCTCTAAAACACATAATTTTATAGGAAAATAAGGTTATTTTGTTGATTTCTTACCAAAATAAGTACATCATACCTATCACCAGCCTGTAAGGGCTAGTATAGGTTGTCCCCAAAGGTGACAAGGTTGGTTTGAACCAACTAGCTATTTGGGGAAGAGTTTTTGAAAGTTTATAACATTCTAAGAAGTTTCTCAAAAGTTATCAAGCAAATTTTTAAGCAACTATAAAAAAAAAAGACAATCAAACAAAACTTTCTAAAAAAAAATTGTTCTAAACAACCCAATCTACCATAGAAACTGGTATAGTCTACAAAAACAATGTCAAAAATACCTTAAAACTTAGAAACTCAATAATTTTGCCTTCAAATATCATGATATAGCATGCTAACCCTACACAATGATATTAACTTCTCTCATTTTAGTGTTTGGAAAGTCTTTATATCTCCTCCTAGGTCTTTCCCATTCATCCTTATGGTTTGAATCAACATCCTTCAAGTTTTAAAATGAAAATCCAAAATTTCTTGCAAAATTGTAAGATAGTAACTTTTGGAAATTTTCTTGCTTGCTCTTCTTAACACTTCTAACTTTTTATTTAGGCTATCCCTTAAAAATTTCATGATAGGGACCCTTCCCTAAGCTAATAACTCATTCCTACTCATTTCCCTATGGCAATGTATGCCTTGATTTTTAGGCCAAAATAGTGACTCTTCTCAGGACATTAAATGACATCCAATACCCTAGCTACCACACTTAGGTCCAGTGACCCTTATTCTACTTACAAGGCTCACTTGGAGCATAACACAACAAAAATGAAAAGGTGAGGGCCCTATTAAATGTTCCCTTTCACCACTCTACCCCCCCTCCCCTCCCTCCCTCCCTCCCTCCCTCCCTATTTAATCTAATGAACCAACTGCATCTGCTCTACATTTTAATGTCTCAAGTATTGCCTTGTGGTCTGACTTGCAAAATTTTCAAAGAGTCTTATTATGTGGTTTTTCACCATATTTTATCAAGTGGACATTTGATACAACAACAAGGTTTGAATAATGAAGAATCTTTCTCTCTATTTTTCATTCCTCGAACAACCACAAGTTAGGGTTCTTTATAGAATATTGTCTAAGCCATATGCTGGTTACAACCACTACACAAATATGCTACTTTAAACCTTCACCATCTATAACTGAGTGATCCAAAAAAAATTTAGATTGGACACAATGACACAAATAATAATCTATCCCTTCTTCATTCTCTTCAGGTGCAATAACAAAAAAAACATGGCTTGCAGTGATAAATGTACCAAATGTGGTCATTAATTTAGAAAATACTTAGGTAAAAGTTATAAAGTTATATATTGAAATTATATATATATATATATATATTACTGGGTTGCACTAGATTAGACAAGTGGTCAAAGTCAATGGACGAATCCATCTCTACTATTTTCAGTGCTTCTAGGGGATGATAGTTGTCAATTAAGTCCAAAATTTGTATATTCCATTCGTCAACCCATTCAATTGACTCATATTCATCCCAATTTTTCTCTGTGCATGACGGACAATAGCATGTCATTTTTCATGTGTGGATACTCTATGAACCTGCATCAAAGCTTCTAAAAGAGTGTAACTCACGTGATCATGTTAGTGTGCAATGATCCTCATATGGTGCAATGTTAGTATTATCTATCAACCAAAAAAATCTATGAACCATAGACTCACCTTCCTTACCTAGTCCCATTGTAACATTAGAACACAGGATGATGGATTTTGCATCTGTCAATATTGCTCCATCTTTTTACTTTAGTTCTTCATGAGCTAAGGCTCTTTTGATGCATGTGCCTACACCATCATGCTCTTCCTTTCCACAACCAGCCTCTATGAAATTCCACATATATTGAATTCTAGACAACCTATGCATACTACTCAACCAATAGAACATCCATGCATTCTTGAATTGAGATGCACAATTGTTTGACCAATAATGTGTTGACAATATGGTATGCCCCTATTAGCCAAATCTCCATAAAATAATTGAAAGAAACCATGTACAAAATCTATAGAATGTGATCAATCATCACTTATGTAAAAATAGTACTATCTCAAAATCTTCCTCTCATCCTCTGTACTTGTAGGTAAATGCATGAATATTATGTGAACAAATATGGAAACCTATTGAGAAGGATAATACTTTGCTTGCACCTCATTTTGTAGTTGTAGTGTGTAGTTCTCTGCAAAGTCAACAACTGAAACAATGATATCTAGTTGAAACGTATCCTTGCACAATTTGAATTGCAAATCTAGCCATCGAGCTCTATGTGTATTCCTTGCATACTCATAAATAATCGTTTCATGAAAAATCTTCATGAACTCATAAACTGGAATCTGTTCAATGACTAAATTGCATCTTTTACCCTATTTCTCAACTTTTAGAGCATATGTCACTGTCTTAAATTTTTTGTAATTTACCATTTCATTTCCAATTGCATGTGTACTATCCATATGTTCACAAGTTGATAATAGTTACAAAGAACCACAAAATAAGCATGTACCATCCAAGCATGATGTCTTGTAAAATTGTTGGTCATCCCCTATTTCACATAAAATGTTGGATATAAATTCCTTTGAAGATCTAGGTGGCTCATTCATGTCACAATCCTACAAAAAAAACTTAGAATTCAAAAACACACATATATGCCTTAAAATATCCAAATGGTTAGAAAATTCAATAGGGTATGTGCAAGATCATGGTGTGCCAAAAAGTGGTGATCTAAAAAATCTGTAGCTTTGAAATATCTCAAACCATTTCAAAATCTATTCCAAGTTTTTCCCACCCACACTGATACTAAATAAAAACAATTAATATCTTTATAAGGTCTACTATATCTTTTTATACCAAACCTATATGGTCAACTTTAAAAACTTCTTAAAAATGTGCTTTTGGCCTATTTTATGTGATTTTTACTTCAAACATGTAGTTGATGACCTTTTTTTTCACCAAACTTTGATGAAATGTAAAGAGTTTCTTAAGAATGTTCTTATCTTTCCATAAATGTAAGGTTTTTCAAATTATGAGTTTAGTAAGTAATTATTACTTATTTTCTAATGGAGTTATGTATAAAGTGTTGACTGACGCACTATTTTAAAAATAACTGTAACTTTCAAATGGAACAATATTTTTTAAATCCAAAAGATGAATCACATTCTACATTTCTTCTATTATAAGGAAAAATAACGAAAAATTGAATTTTGCAGAGTTTTGAATTAGTTAAGGTGGTAAGACATATGAGTTTTTTTATTCCAAAAATACTAAAGTCAAAAATTAATTATTTATTGTTTATAAAATAAAAATTCTCAAAAATATGTGTGACATCTAGGTATGAGTCTACTACTTATATCTAGAATATTATTAAAAATTATTATCATTTGATTTTTATCAAGGTGGTCAAACATATGTCTACTTCTTATTTTTGTTTTGAAATTTTTGTAATATTGCATTAAAGTACAAAATTTTGACCAATCAATTTTATTTTATTTTGAGATAAGTCCTAGTAGTTTAGAAACTAGATTCAATTTTCTAGAGATTCTTTTCTCTCAAATTTACAAAATTGCATGTCAAGTTGACATAACCCTAATTTTCTAATTTTTATTGCCACTTAACAACATAGTTTGGTTGACCATGATCCTGTGCATACCCAATATGTATCCTACAACAACAAGTTGTGCGCGTGCGATTTATCTTCATATAAAAAGGTTTGCTCATCTCAAAAAATCTTTGACTTATTCAAATTTGAGGATACATACCAATAAATTTTGCAAAAAATTGTGTCTGAGTTGAGTCTAGAAAATGTTTTGCATGTGGGTCACGATTTTGGCTACCAACCCTCCTTACAAAATCTCCTTGATTAGGGGAAACATGTGTGTTATTTTTCCAAAAATCTTCAAGCAATGATTTCAAAGCTTCACTAATTTCTTTATCCTTTTGTGATAGTCTACTGCTAAATGTCCATAACTCATTTTTTGTTGGATCTTCCAATCTCTCATGCCAGACCTCTACTGATTTTTAATATTTTTCTTGTCTTTCTCATGAGTCAAGCTTTCTTCATTTGGATAATTACTATTTTTTGTGTAAGTACTCGTCCTATGATATTACTATCTTTGGTGTGTGATTTCTAACCCACTTTGTCATACGCTCTCATTAGATTCTTTACAATGTTTTTTTCATTTGAATCGTCCATCATTCTTAGCCCAAGAATCTTCATGATAGGCCTAAATTTCAAGTTCCTCATCATTTCAAAAAATAATTGGCATTGATGTGTAATATTTAATTCTTCAAAAAACAATGTCCACATATGATTAACTTTTCTTTGACAAGTACGCTTGCTAATCTTGTCAAGCATTGATTTCAAAATATTGGTATCAATATGAATCAAATATGTTGGTCTTCTAAAACAAATTTTAAAAGGTGTTATAATCTCTTCCATTCCCTCAACATTTTGAACATCAACATGAGGTTGAGTGCTTTGCGTACCTTGAACTAATATCATGTGCCTTGGCAATAAGATGCAAAAGATGAAATATCACCTACTTGATATGTTGATGTTGTGCCTTCAACATGACATGATGGAGTGTGTACATCATCGAATCTACAAATTAGCATCTCTTCAACATGAGATGATGATATGACTCCGACATTGGAAGATGGTATAGCTTTACAATTCAATTGTCTTCTTGAGCATAATAGTCTCATTTTTTCTCTTTGTCTTTCCAATTCTTCCTCTTTGTTTCTTTGTATTGGTGGCTCTTGTTCCATTTCGAAAGTCAATTCTTCATTATTGCTTTGCAATTTTTTTTGTTCATGTAGTAGTTTCATTTTATCCCTTTTAATTACCAAATCTCTCTCTCTCTCTCTCTCTCTCTCTCTCTCTCTCTCTCTCTCTCTCTCTCTCTCTCTCTCTCTTGTTGTTTGAGCTTCTGGTTTCTTCCTCAGGATGATGATGATTTCTATATGTCAAATTATTCAAACATCTGAATTACTTACAATTTGTAAATTAAAAATCATTCAAAGCCATAAAAATTACAATTAATTCAATGAATACCCAATATATATTAAACCACTGGTCAAATTTCTAACCATTTCCAAATAACAATTCATTCAAACATACAAATTTCAATAAATTCACTATATATTAAACAACATGTCAAATTATAATCAAGTTTGTCTCTAAATAATAACAAAGAATATTTAAAAAGGACTACACTAACATTTTCTATTGAAAGAATATTCAAAAATCCTTCAAATAGTGTATCCAATGATTGAATTTGGTGTTTGCTAGTTTCAAATAGAATGAAAGAATGTTCAAAAAGCACTCAAATAGTGTTTGCTAACTTCCAATAGCATGAAACTCGTGTCTTTTGTTAGAACAACAGAATACACAATACACAAAAAGTAGAATATGGATTATAAAGGGCCCAAACTTTCATTATGACTATTTTTTGGTGTTTTCATATAGCGCATACACACTATAGCACATATGCACTATAAAGTGTGTACACATTATAGTGCATACACACTATGTGAAAAAAATCTTTCCGTATCTTACAATTCCCCATCCCTTACTCTCTCTCTCTCTCTCTCTCTCTGTCTCTCTGTCTCTCTCTCCCTACTCTCTCTATCACTATCTCTATCTCCTCTCACATCCCCTACTCTCTCACTCTCTCTTTCCTCTCCCATCCCCTACTCTCCCTCTTGGAAAACTCCCTCTCTATATTTGTCTCCCTCTCCTACTCCCTCTCCCACTGGCTCTCTCTCTCTCTCCCACTAGCTACTCTCTCTCTCACTCTCCTCTCCATCGCTTACTCTCTCTCTCCTTTCCCATCCCTTACTCTTTCTCTCTTGGGCTACTCTCTCTATCTATCTCCCTCTTCTACTCTCTCTCCCACCACCTACTCTCTCTCACTCTCTCCCTCCCATCTCCTATACTCTCTCTTTCTTTCTCTCCCTCTCCCACTACCTACTCTCTCTCTCACTCTCCCCCTCTCCCATCCCCATCTCTCTCTCATCTCCCATCCCCTACTCTCTCTCTATTTTTCTCTTGGACTAATCTCTCTCTCTATTTGTCTCCATCTCCCAGTCCATCTCCCAACACCTACTTTCTCTCACTCTCCCTCTCCCACTACCAACTCTTCTCTCTCTCTCATCCCCCACTCTCTCTCTCTCTCACTCTCTCTCCTCTCCCATCCCCAACTCTCTCACACTCTCTCTCCTCTACCATCCCCTACTCTCTCTCTAGCTACTCTCTCTTTATATATCTCCCTCTCTCACTCCCTCTCCCACCACCTACTCTCTCTCTCTCTCTCTCTCTCTCTCTCTCTCTCTCACACACACACACACACACACACTCTCCCCCTCCCACTGCCTTCCTCTCTCTCTCACTCTCTCTCTCATACCCTACTCTCTCTCACTCTCCCTCTCTGACCACCTACTCTCTCTCACTCTCTCTCCTATCCCTACTCTCCCTCATTCTCCTATCCCTATTCTCTCTATATCAATCTCTCTCTCTCTCCCCCATCCCCTACTCTCTCTTGGGATACTCTCTCTCTCACTCTCTCTTCTCTCCCATCCCCTAATCTCTCTATATTTCTCTCTCTTTCACTCTCTCTCTCTCTCTTTCTCTCCTCTCTCATCCCCTACTCTCTCTCATAGACACACACTCCCATCCCCCCTCTCTCTCTTGCTCTCCCTCTCCCACTCCCTCTCACACCACCTACTCTCTCTCGCTCTCTCTCCCATCCTCTACTCTCTCTCTTACACACACTCCCATCCCCCTCACTCTCTTTCTCACTCTCCCTCTCTCACTCCTTCCACCCCTACTCCCTCTCTCACTCTCTCTCTCCCATCCCCTACTTTCTCTCTCTCACTCTCCCTCTCCCACTACCTACTCTCTCTCACACTCTCTATCCCATCCCCTACTCTCTCTCTCTCCCTCTCTCTCTCCCTCCCTCACTCCCTCCCTCTCCCACTCCCTACTCTCTTTCTCACTCTCTCCCATCCCCTACTCTCTCTCTCTCTCACACTCTCCCTCTCCCACCACCTACTCTCTCTTGCACTCTCTCTCTCTCTCTCTCCCATCCCCCTACTCTCTCTTTCTCCCTCCCTCCCTCCCTCTC